>JAWMAG010000039.1:14125000-14295000 GCA_037013455.1 Ceratitis rosa
AATTATTTTGACAACCGATAAAGAAACGCGTGAAAAACAAGGAAGTTAAACAAAATTCGTAGTAGATTACTTTATATGTAGTATCTATAATGTTTTCGACTTAGTAGAAAATTGATAGAAAGACCGAACACGCAGAATCAATCTTGGCATCAGTTGCTACCTTGGACTGAGTAGGCAATTGAAAACACAATTCTCTCTCAACGAGCAAAGAACAAACTCTATGAGTCGCTCATATTTTCCATCCAACTGTAAGATGCAGCAGCCGGAACGATACACACTGCCAGGCGTATGTATCTGAGCGTATAATACTTATCTTCTGTCAGTCACTCTTTCACTATCACTTCCGGTCATTTCTATGTACATTATTCTTTTCTTTTTTCGGTTGTACATACATTTATACATGTATGTATTAATAGATGAATGCTGTCTGGTGATATTGGCTATCAACGATATATCGACTGTCATTTGGTAGTGAGTTACTGTGAGGAGAAACAGTTTCAAAGTTTTGTTTTTGTTTACATTTTCATTTCTCGTTAAAAGGTTTAAAGTATTTTCGCTGAATATGTTGAATAAAGTTGGATTGGTTGTTGAGTAGCACAAAAGTATTGGAACAATGTATAGGTGGATATTAACTTGATGTTCATTATATGCGCCACTGCTGAAATCAAACAAAATTTCTGAACTTTTTACTAAAAAATTTAACTAAATTGATTAAATATACACCTACCAATCAAGTACTCTATCAGTGGCATCATAAAATATGGTTTAAATACAGAGCGTAGAATTTCCTATCAAGCGGTGGATGTCACCAATTATAGCTGAAGAGTAGCTCAAGCTGCCCCGTGCGGCCCGAATGACCTTAGCGCTACTGAAATCTGCATATCGTAGTAGATTTAGCTCCTAACTGTCCACACTCAAATCCAACATACACAACGTGTATAGAGCATATAAGGAATCACTGCCCGATACTAATCATCCCGTTGCATGTCAACCAAAACCGACTCATCTAACGTCTCTCCTCGTTGGGAACAAACACGTCGATGACATTGACTAGCCTTTTATATTTCGGGATTTGGCAAGCCTAATGTGGCATTCCGAATATAACATTAAGTACCTTCGTAAAGTTTGTCTGAAATTTAACACATTTAAACACATCCCCAAGTTAATCACCTTCAAATGGCCGCTGTGTTAATGTTAAGCCATTGGTTTTGAGATTTCGCCACCTGTCAACATTTTATATTAATTTTCGAGCATAAACAGCAAACAAGCTTAAAACACACATACGTGTACGTCTTTATAATGCAAATATTTAGAGGTCAAAGTGCAAATGTATGTTCATACGTATGCAAGCCTGCAAAGTAGAGCCTACAAATATGTATTTTCCATGGAGTAAAATTAGAAACTGGTTAGAAGTGAAATGAACTCGGAGTAGTTCAAAAAGTTTCAAATTAAAAATAATTAAAAAATAATAATAGTGACAAGAACTCGGTGGCCAATTGAGATCACATCTTCGAGAGCTAACACGGTCTGGAAATTTTCCCGCTAGAGATCAATGTTTTCATTGCTTGTGTGGCACTTAGCGCCGTCTTGTTGGAAATAAACGTTGTCCAGATCAATACCATCTAATTCCGGCCAAAAAAAATAAAAAATCATCTCTCCATAGCGCAATCTATTCGCGTAACTGTCACTCCAGCCTCATTTTTGAAAAAGTCAGGTCTAATTACACCGCCGGATCATAAACCGCACCAAAGAGTTACACGTTGTGCATGGAGAGTCATTTCATCGATTTTCCGAGCCCCATATGCGACAGTTTTGCTTATTGACGTAGCCATCGATGCGGTGATGGTTCTAATCAGTCCAGATGATTTTTTTATGGGCTTCTGGAACATGTTAATGCATTTCAAAGACCAAATGAGCGATTACGTGATGTTCTTGATGGTCGACGGGTTTGAGTTCATGTGTTAACTGAATTTTTGGAGGCTTAAAATCGAAGTCCATTCACAACGATCGAACAATGTTTTAGTTTTACAAACCGTCTCTGCCATATTTTTTTCCATTTTTAAAAAAAAATTTAATAATTTCGTAGCATTGCGTAAGCGAAACGTACACCATTTTACCGCTACAAAAGGGTCATCTACCGGAAAAGCAGGCTATTCTAAAATATCATCCAGTTAACTTATATATTTCTGACCAAAATCTGACGACCGCTTTCTCCTTCATGCTAAAATTGTCGTTTAATTATATGGAGAAAAGACAGTTTGCTTGAATTTTTCGGGTTGCTTGGCACGCAAGTTTCGAAGTAGTTTTAAACTACTCCATTTACCTCCATATATTTACATACACATACTTGTGTATAGTGTGCGTATGTAAAAATACATGTATGCAAATATAATTACAATTTCACTCATATAAGTATGTACAATACCTTTGTAGTTAACAGCAACCTTCACATGTGGTTGCCTTTGGTATAATAAACGGTAAGTAACACAATTTGAAAATCTAACTGAAAACATAAAATCTTATCTGCTTTTCGAGTTGTCTAAAATCCATAGAAATGCACAGAAATCTCGACAAAACCAAACAATCTTGCACAAAGGGTGTGGGGGTGTGGTGCTCAACACAATTGTTTGCTGTGGGCAGAGAGAAAGAGAGGATTTGAGTTTGTAAGAGCTCAGGGCCAAAATCTGCATATGCAACTACGTGTAACTTGTGTGCAGTAAAACGAAGTTGAGATGTCCTTCTCATCGGGCATTGTTATTTGGTGTTTTTCATTTTTGTTGTTTTGCTTGAACATGGCAAACATGCATGTAGCAAAGCAATTTTGTACATGTGTGTGTACTTATGTATGCATATAAGAGTACATATATTTACCATATTTATGTAATATTTGAGACTGGCATCAAAAAGCAAACAACATTCGGTTTTACCTAAAGGCCAGATTTATATTTTGCATTGCAGATGTACCTACGTGTATGCACATGTAAAGATTTTATAGTTTGTATTTAAATGCTTTTCTACTGAGCTACAGATATATGCATTTGTGTAAATTCATATTACCAATTACAGTATATGAATGCTATAAATATTTTCGTAGAAACGCTTAGTGAATGAGTGAGCTGAAAATTTCATACATTTGATATGCCATTCACTAGAATGTTCAGAAAATTTCCAGAATCACACTAAACTGACTATTGCCTAGAAATAAAATGTCAATTTGTTTAAATATATACTAAAATATTTTTTTTTTATATACTTTAAAATGTGTTGGTAAATCTTCAAAATCAAAAATCAGAAATTCAAAATGAAATTTCGCTTGAAATCACCTGGACCGCCTCGTACGCTACTTTCAAAATATATAAATTGGAAATTCTGCTCGAACAAATTTGCGTATTTTTGTAATATCGCTTTTGCCATATTTACCTGAACTTTAAGCAAAAGCAGTAGTCGTTTCCCATAGACTATTTGTCGGAGCAAGCAAGATTACTTCTTACGTTTGCTTAACCTCCCTGCGTGAAACTGGTAGATCCTTTCTATGTGCTGTTCTAAAAGTACACACTCCTTACCAGATTCGTCAGCTATCTCATTGCCTTCGAAACCCATATAACCTGACAAGCCTCTCTTTTCAGGTTTTTCAGGTAGTATTTTTATCGCCTCTTTACATAGTGCGACCACGGCCAACTTCATGCTGTATGAAATTGAGGCCTTAACAGACGCGGAAACGTGAAGGCTTGCCCCTTCCAATAGTTCTGCTGCGACCTTTATAGCAAATATTTAAGCCTGGAAGTTACTGTAATGTTTTGACAGCTTAAATGATTTTCTTACCTCTAATTGTGTGCAAAAATCTGCAGCGCCCACGTCTCCGTTCTTTTTAAAACCATCTGTAAAAATATTTCAGACCTTTACTCCAGCCATTCACCTCTATTATATTCGACCACAGCTGTCGGTAAGTCACGGACAGGATGTAATCCAAACGTAGACTTATGGGTAATGCTATGCTCCTGAGCCCATATGCACAGATTTTCAGCTACCAAAAAGGAAGTCTAAAGACTCAGTCCATTCTACCCAGAAAAGTTAATCTGTCCTTAACCTTCCACCATTTCAAAGTACCATTTAAAAGTATTGGCTTAAAAGTCACGACGAGGAACCAATAAGAGTTTAGAACGCCACCATCTTTACTAGACTTTTTACTAGAGCTAAATATATGGTATATAGACAAACATATAAATATAATTACTCATATTGTTATTCTTTTAATCACAACTTTATTTTCATACATACGCCCACTTTGTCATTTGACTTTTAACATTTGTTGGTTTCCTTGTATGAATCAAATAGAATTTACTAGTTTTATGACTTTATCTATTGTTGTTATATAATAACAAAGCGATGTGACTACAATATGAGTTTCTTTATACTCTTAATCCCACTTTTAATTGCCTTTTGGCTTTTATCCGAAAACCGAAAGCTTCACTCTATGATTAAAAAAGGAATCTTTAAAATTCTCCTTAAAAATTATTTAAGTATGCGAACATGAGTTTTGCGTTGGAAAAATAACAGAATTCCAGAAAAAAAAGAATAAAAATATTACTTGAACTGGCGCCAACAGTAGCTGAGTATATAGCAGCGTACGCTATTGTATGAATTTTTCTGTTTACCGTCGCCTCTCTGCTGCTAAAAGCATCTCATAAAATTCCATGAACCGTTCGGAAATGGTTGGAATGTACTGTAAATCACTTCGTTTGAAGAAAAACTCTAAAACGCACATGAGTTAAATAAGAAAAATAATTTTAATCGGTTTTCGCCACTAAACACTGTTAATATCCCTTTCTCAGGCAACATTAATCCGTTTGATTGTAACAAGACGTGTTTGAATGCTAAAATTTCGAGCGATATTTTTCGCAGAATCATAGTCCGGATGAAAAGTTGTTTTGATTTGAAACGAGTGAAATTTTTGTCGAAATATTTTGTGATGCCTTTTTTCTATAAAAAAATTTGTATGGCTTACGGAGAATGATGAGTGAATGTAAGAATAATGGATTACTCGAATCAGTTTAGGAAGTTTTGATAACAACATAATATTTCCAAATGTTTCAAGCGAATGTATTGAAATTTCTTGATTAAAGTGAAGTTTATCATTACGATGCAGGCTGTGTGTGTGGAAATTCGGCGAAGGAAAATTGGGTCGAGCAGAATAGGCTTCTTATGATAGACCATTAACGGTAGACATATGAATGAAGTTTTCTTCATTCGCTAACCAGAATGTTGAGGCATTTCTATAAAGTCGAAATTGTTATTAAATATTTATACGTATTTTCGTACAATTCATATATGAACATGAAATGACTTATTGACTTTGGGCCGAAGTATAACAGTTCCACAAGAAAAAAGAGAATACCCATAAAAATTTATACCGATATGATTAGCTGACTAGTCATGCCCGTCGGTCCGTCTGTTTGTACTCGTCATGGCATGTGATCTTCATACGAATGTACAAATAAATTTTCATACAGAAAATCATCGAACCACTTTCAGTTCGAGCTTTTTTCTATGATTTTATTATGAAATAATAGTGTTTGATGCAGTGTTGTGGTGTTTGTGTTTTTGTGTGCGACAAGGTGGGAAATTTCAACTTTTTTAAATGATATATATTGTTCCAATCGAAGTTGGCCGTGGCGTATGAGTAATGTTTTGCTGAACAGATAGAAAGTATAACAAATTTAGTATCTCTATCGAATAAAATATTTTTTTTTGTATTTTTTTTTATTTTATTTTATGCTATAGGCCCTATCAGTTGAAAAGTAACGAATAGAATTGACTGTAATAATCGTCACTTGGCGTGTATATAGGTATAGGTGTCTGTGGCGCACCATAGGCCGTCGTTGGAAATTACATTCCCAATTTCTTGAAAGCACATTTTGGTGGACGTTCCAAAATATTATATAATTATCTTTATTTCTTTTGTTGTTATTTTATTGTATTATTCACTTAACTACATTGAAGACGCAATTCAAATTTTAATATTTAAAAAAAAATATTTAAATAAAAAAAAGCTAAAAGCTAAAAGCCAAAGCTGTTGTTTCACTCCTGCCTGGTTGCAAATTTCGTGGGTGTTTCGCCAAGCGCTCGCTTCGATTTGTGGCAGCGTTTTGTCATTACTGGTGTCACTAGTTTTTAGGTGCTCATAATACATCACGACCTTTTGATCCCATCAAATACTGAGCATCATACGGAGGCTTTTTTGTGCTTAGAGTTATCTTAGTAAACCCATATTTCTTCAACAGTCACAATCGGATGCACAACCCTTCCCCTCAAGCCGTATTTTTTCCCCTTTCAGCTAAAATTCATATGACACCTAATTTGTTTGCTTTTGAATTTATCTGGCTGCTTTTAGATGCTTTGAAATGGCTGCTGGAGGGACTCATAAAGTTTCTGCGAGCTCCTCAAAGCCACTTACAGTCTTTATATAGTTAACTAAGTTTTTCTGAAATCAAAGAAATAAAGTTAACTAGTGTAAAATGCATAAAAAAGATTTACTACTAAACTTACCCTCCGACTGTAATCAGATATTGAGAATCACTTCAAGTCAAGTCATAAATTGTTCATTCAAACATACATTTTATTGACTACAAAAAGCTTGCGCTAATCTTGTAAAATAAGTACCGTTAGCTGGGTATATCGGTAAATTTCATATACTTCTTTTCAATACAATTCGTGCGCGGAATCAAAAATAAATAAATTTGTGACCAAATATGTTTAGAATTTGACTGCGAATAAAATTCCAAGGTTTTGCACAAGCCAATGCATAAAAAACAAACACCTATAACATACTCATACATACGTGTATGTACGGCTCAATGCATGTGCATGTGCGTGTGTGCGATTGTGAAATTTAGCGTAAATGCTGAAATGCAAACAAGCGGCTTAAACGGTATTACAAAATACATTCATACCTAGGTATGTACACGTAGTACATATATGTACATGTATACGATTTGATTTGGTTACACTTAAGCGGAAAACAGTAAAAACTGTGTAAATTCACAACAACAAAAAGAAGTGGAAGACGAAAAGCAATGAAAACGTTTTCACAAGCAATAAAAGGAATTTTGTGATGCTTTTTTGAAACCATGCCCAGATTATTGCCATTTTTGCATACAAAAACAAAATGTATATATACATTAGGGTGATTCAAAAAAACAACAATTTTTTTTCTTCTTTCCAACATGCTTAAGAGTTCAATATAGATGTAAAAAGATCCCAGTTAAAATTTGAGCGCTTAATATTAATATTAAGGACGTCCGCATCGCACTTTTCTATTTCCCATAAGAATAACATAGGCAAATATTTGTTTGCGCATTCTTATTTTTATTGCTTATCCATCGTAAGTCATACAAAAAATCCCTGCACATATTTTTGTAGAGAATTGAACGCTCTACAAAAAAGGTCTGATATGATTTTTCCGAAAACCTAACCAGTTGAAAGTTATTCGAGGTCAAATTTCAATATGCTGAAAATTTGACCGTTTGTAATGCATTACAGTGAATTCGATGAAGTTATGGAAATCATTTATCAAAGTTTTATGATTTTTTTTAATGTAGGCTTTCAGGAAATCTTCATAAATTTTCCGCAGTAATTTGGAGAAGTAAAATAGTTTCATAAAAAATTTTTAACATTATTTAAAAAATTTTTATTTTTCTAATTTTTATTTATAGAAATTTCGAAATCATGTTAAGTACAACACTTCATTTGATTGGTTTTTTAATAAGAATATAACAACTACCTCACCAAAGATGAAGAGCAACTACAGTATTTATTACAAGTAGTACGAGAACATCGGCAACGTTACCCAGATTGCTTAAAAAGAAATCTTCAATTATAATAATATAAAGTATTTATAAGAATTAATTACTTGAAATCATTGTATGAGCTGAATAATAAATTATTTCCTTAAAAAAATCAAATGCAACTTAATTTTGACCTCATGTTAGTAATCCTCAATGTCAAAAAGAATGTTTCGTTTAAAAATCAAAATAAACTGAAATTTTTAATCTAAAAACTTTCTCAATAAGTTTCACTGGGCTTATTATTCCATAGAATTGAAGTTAAAGGTTTTCTGAACGCCTACATTAAAGAAAAACATAAAACTTTGATAAATGATTTCCATAACTTCATCGAATTCACTGTAATGCATTACAAACGGTCAAATTTTCAGCATATTGAAATTTGACCTCGAATAACTTTCAACTGGTTAGGTTTTCGGAAAAATCATATCAGACCTTTTTTGTAGAGCGTTCAATTCTCTACAAAAATATGTGCAGGGATTTTTTGTATGACTTACGATGGATAAGCAATAAAAATAAGAATGCGCAAACAAATATTTGCCTATGTTATTCTTATGGGAAATAGAAAAGTGCGATGCGGACGTCCTTAATATTAATATTAAGCGCTCAAATTTTAACTGGGATCTTTTTACATCTATATTGAACTCTTAAGCATGTTGGAAAGAAGAAAAAAAAATGAGTTGTTTTTTTGAATCACCCTAATATACATATATCTAAAATTATTTAATACATTGGTGGTGATGAAAGCGGTTGGTGTCGTGCGGTTTTATCTCAAACGGAAAGTGAAATTAGTAAATGTCTAACCTTCTAAGTTAATGGCCGGACTCTGTAGTAATTTTCAGCTTAAGGATTTCTCATTCATAATGCGTTGCGAATGATCATCGATAACTGAAACTTTAGATCTGAGGCTGAAAACGGCGACGGAAACCCTTTTCTGATTTAGAAAATCATATTTAAAACAACATTTTATGTTTGATTGATTATTAGTTATTAGTAAAAAAACAACAAAAACACTTGCATGCCAGGACTTTCGAAGAATACGTTATATATTATTTGAAAAAAAAAATCGATTTTTAGTTTCGGGTGCCTTTCATCCTAAACTATTTATGACCAATTATCAACTAATCAAAGTTCTTCATTTATAATACTAATAATAACATTTATATATGTTAATTTTTTAAGAGTTCTACAAATTTGAAGTTTCCTTATTCGTTTTAGGCAAACCTTGGTTGGTTAACAAAATTTCCGTCTTTTTTGAAAATTTCCTATCAACTTCACTTAATTTCATTCCTTACACACTCATACCTACAAACAAGCAATTGCAGTGTTCTTACATTTTGTTAGGGGGGCGAAATCTCGAAGGTCTACCGGAAGAGGTTGTTGGGGTTCTAACAAGTTTAACGCCTGCTGAGATTAGACCTTTTGCGCTCATAAAACTTGAGATTTTATGACTTTTGCCATTTCCTGCTTACAAGTTGTTTGGCATGACAACAATAACAATAAAATACATACATGTATGTATGTAGATGTAGGATGTGTGTGTGCTTGCGCATGTAGCATGTGAGCATAAACGTCGCGACATCAACAACAACTATAGTAAAGAAATAATAATGCTCCGCAAGCAATGCGACCGCTGACTCTTTCTGCTGCTGCTGCTGCTCCTCCAGTTGACTTGCAATTTCATTTTAGTTCTTCTTGACAAAAAAAAAAAAAAAATAAATAAAAAAATCAAGAAAATGTTGCAGCACTTCTTTCTTATCGCGATTCATATGGCCACAATAAAGCGAAATAAAATCCAACCGAAAATTGCAACAAAACACACACGTACATACATACCTATATACATGCTTACATGTTTCACATGAGTTTTTTCTCAACTTCTACTGTGGCTTCTTTGCCCATGGCATTTCTACTTTTGCATTCGCATTCGGTTTGCTCTTTCTTTGTAAGTGGAATTTCTTTTTTTTTTCTTATTTCTTTTTGCTGTCTTAAAGTTTTCGCACTACTCGCTAGCAAGCTTGTTGTCCTTGTTCAAATTCCCTCAACAATTTTTATAGTAATTTCTAAACTTTTCCATCGCCCAAGCGCATTTCGTGTGAGTTGGAGAATATTGCCAGATATTTCACATTACTTTTTGTTGTATAATCCCAACGTATTTTAAACAATATAACCAACATACTTATATCTCAACTTATATATGTGTGTGCATATGCTTACGAATATACCTTTATATAACCTCAACTATTGTGGAATAACCAATAAACTTTGAAATTTGGTGGCAAGAAATTAAACATTTTTTTATTTATTTTTTTTTATTCATTTGCTGTTATTCCTATACATACATAGGTATACTTGAGCTCTTCAATTTTATTAAGAATAAAAAGTTTGCAAACTACACATACATACATACATTCATACATATGTATGTGTATGTAGCAAATGCAATTTAGAATTCCCCCACTTACACGAATGCAATTCAAAGCTTACATCTTCCAGCATAAACAAAAGTAGTTGCTAAAGTTTTTATTGCATAAAACTAGTTAGTTATATGCACACATATATATGTACATATATACATAATTTCTTATACCATAACTCTGTGAATAGTAGTTAAACTTGAATTTAGACCAGTTGGTTAAATCACCAAAAAACTTTTATGATACTCGTAGTTATTATATCATATACATACATACATACATAATATAATAAATAAGTATGTACTTTTATGTAAAATTATCTTATGATTTTTGGCATGAAAAAGAAAGAAATCGTCCAAATATCGTGCCAAGCGTTATGGGTTCTCGTCCTGGTCCAATCAACAACTAAAATAATTGCAAATTAATTAAAAAATGAAGGTATTTATACCAGGCCAATGGATATTTAATTTTTCATCTATGACTTAAGAATTTTTCAATGCAAAAATAGCATATTTCATAGTTGACCACTACAGTACTATATCTTCTATCGTCTAGTATATAGTAGGTAAAAAATATTCCATTCATTCTTGGTGCGAGGTGCGGACTATAAAGTGGATGCATTAGAACTTCCCAGCTAAGCTTTTTGAGCTCCTGACGAGTCATTATGTGATCTGTCGTTGCCTATATGAAACACTATTCCTCTCCTGTAGGCCAAAGCTGAGTATTTTTGGCGATTACTTCGCTTAAACGGTCCAATCACTGACAGTGCAAGTCCGAATTAAGAGTTTGACCGTAGGAGGACTTCTTGCCAAATCCACCAACCAAACAAAAAATCTCTCTTGGCCATCCTGGCTTGGAGACAGTTTCTACCGGCCAAATGTCTTCGTACGCATCCGTTTTCGCTTAACGTTGCTATATGTGATTCACTTTTAATCATCAGCCACCATATGCTTCAGAAATGCGTCGATTTTGTTACGATTCAACAGCGACTCGTAGATGGAAATTCGATCTATGAGCTCATTGACCTTCCACACATCTCGCGTAATCCAATCGCAATTACAGACCACTATTGCGAAAATATTTCTAATTTTATAAGATTTCGGCGCTTTCTGGAAACTATTGGATCTTCTGTGCCTTACAACTATATAATATATAATTTAATTTACATATGCCATCAAGAAGAGGAGGAGACTCAGAATATATGATGTATCGAAAGGTTAGAACTAGAGGAAGAGGATGATGGATGAGTTGATTTATTGCACCATATAAAAAGTTGGTTGTATTGAAAGCTATGCTAACGAGTTAGTTAAGCGCCGATATGTATGTATATATAAAAATTTTCGGAATGGCGGACATTCCCTGCCAGTGGGCGAATGTAATTGGAAAAATTTAGTTTTATATAATTTGGATGATGTTTGGACCAGGACTCTAACCCATTACCTTTCACATGGTAATACACAATGCTTACCACTCTGCTATTGAGGCCGGGAAGATAGTTGATGTAGATATTAATTGCAGCTTTGGAATAATATTCGTTAATGGAGGACTTGTATGTTTCAAATTTGTATTGCCTACTTCCTAATAACTTGAATTATAAATCAAAAATTGTAATTTTTTTCTTTTTTTATCTTACCAAAATTCAACATTGAGCTGTGGGAGCCGACAAAATGAGTGAAATTAACCTGTTTATTTCATATCTTGGTTCATTATTTCATTTAACAAGTATTTCGTTTTTATTTTCTATTTCATTAGTTTTGATTCTGGACTCTTTAAATTATTGCTTTCCGAAGTTTATTTATTTATTTAATTTTTTTCAATATTGAGGATTGAGGCAGGTCTGGAATATTTTGATATTTGCAATAAAATATCAAGTGTATCGAGAAAATAGTTGTCTTAATAAAATTCTTTCTTTTTCGATCTTCAAAATAGAGATTATTTTATTATTTCACATAATTCACACTTGCTGAGCAATTTGAAAAAAATCAATATTTATAGAATGTATGGTAGACATACATACATATATATGTTATATGTATAAATATACGAATTGTATTTAATATTTTGTGAGCTTCAAATGTTTGCTGTAGCAAACAAATATCATCAAAAAGAGAAGGATTTTACTTAGATAGAAATTATTTATTTCTTTTAAATATACATAGATTTTTGTATTCGATTTTCTCGTTAAATGAAACATTTATATATATTAAAAAAATATTTTCAATGAAGAATTTAAATTTTATTCCAGTTATCAACTTTTGTTGTAGTATATTTGAAGAAAAATTTGTATGTAGGACATGTAAACATAAATTCAACATATTTTATTGTAGGTTGTAAAGTAATCTTTAATATTTACCATATTTCTGTTAGAGCGACAAGTGTAGTCGAAACCTATCGCGATCAGATTCAACTTCAAGATCGTTGGTAATATTACTAGCTTTTTGTCATTGGAACCCAGAAATAAAGAATGCTCATATATAAATATATGTATATATGTATGCAAATGTTCAAGTAGAGGTCCTTTTTTCAATTTACAGATCACGCGTGAGTCGTGTCAAGCTGTCGTGTTATTTTTGTGAAGCCCATTTGTGGCTCGACGAGGTGTTTCCACCATAGATTCAATATACTTTGAATTTCAGTTACTACATCACAGATCTTGAAACTTTCTCTAAGTCGCCTTATTTTCAAGTTTTCAATACTCACGAATTTCAGCATATCTCTTTATTGTTTTGCAAATGCTTCTCGCTTCCTGTACAGTACAAGTTACGTTCTCATATCGTTCGCGTTGTGGTCACTGAGAGACAAACAGTCCTCGTCGGATTAACGCTTTTTTCGACCTTGTCGAAGTAGAAATGGTTTCATTGGTGGCCGTCTCACAATTACTTATACCAAGAGTTGTTAATGAGCGCTTTCAAAGAGCAGGAGCTAAAGATGAATAGAAAATCACTTGGCTGTCCATTTCATATGAAAAACAATTGAGCTCTACGTCTGTATACAAGAAGCAAGACTACACGGCACTACACCCATCGCTTTAAAATGTGAGACAAAATCTGATCTCTTTTACTAGATTTAAAAATCAATCCAAGAATCCTGAAACTTGTATTGCTTTTACTTTAGTATAAATAAATATGTATGTATATATGTAATAAATATGAAGAATAAATACAAATAAACACACACTCAAACCACATTTTCCTCTCTCCATTACAGAGCCGTCTTTATTGCCGACCAAAGATTTCTAGCATTAAAGCAGCCGGACAAATTCTGGACGCTACAAATAAAATACGTACAGGCCAGAGATGCGGGCGCCTATGAATGTCAAGTGTCAACAGAGCCAAAAGTTAGCGCTCGAGTGCATTTGCAAGTGGTTGGTAAGTTGCAAACAACTTTCGTTACTTTCCAGCAATGCCACTGGCTGAGGAAACTTGTGCAATTAACAAAATAACAGAGAAAGAAAAAAAAAAATAACAAAATACAAAAAAAAAAAGAAGAAAATAAACTGAAAAGGAAAAAAGAAAGTTTAACTTTTAGTTTAAGGCTGCAACCGAAAAGTCTAAGTCAATTCTAAGCAAGCGAGCTATTTTAAGAGAAGGTCAATGATGGTGCCCGTACTCACCTACGCACACACACACGCTCACATACGCACGCACACACTAATATGGTATACTGGTAGCCACATGTGTTGAATAGTTTACTGTTGCTTTCGTTTATGTATACGAGGGTGGCCTTTTATATTCCGGGTTTCGGCAATCTTAGTGTTCCATTTTGGGCCATTTTTTTACAACTTTCGATGTTTATTAACTCAGCAACAGTTCAACGATGAACTAAATGAAGTTTTTGGCGATGAAGTTTCTTTAAGGATTAGTATTTATCAATGGTTTGGTACATTCAATCGAGGTCGCAGATCACTCCAATATGAATTTCGTGCCCAAACTGATATTGCAAGATCGTCATCGATCTTTTGTGGCATTGAAACAACTATAGACTTTAGTAAAACCAGCATACACTCACTATTTCATGAAAATTTTACTGTGAAAAAAATTTGTTCACGTTGGATTTCACTCAATTCCTGAAATTCTCTAATGCCCCTCGAGGCCTCTAATTACCTGTTTGGGCTGAGGGAAACTGTGCATGTCGCAAGTGTAGCACTCAAACAACGTAGAACAGAAAAACACTCCCTAATCCCAAAATATATAAGGCAACTCTCGTACAAATATACTTGCCACAGCGTGTAGAAGGGTGAATTTCTACTTTATTTATTTATTTTTTTTTTTTAACACACATGAACTTTTAAGCCGGGCGCACAAATTGACAAATACACAACCAACCAATGCGGTCTAACATATTTAAATTTAATTTTAATTGTGGCTATAATATATTGAGAAAGTCAAAGTCCAACTTCCTTACGGCCATGACAAAGGAACTTTTCCTATGACCAAAAGCTTTTAACAAGAAAACTTTTTGCTTGGAATTTTAAAAATTTCTTATTTCGTTCAACTTCTATAAACGCTTGCGATTGCGTGCGATTGAGTGCGAGGGCCAAGGCGAAGGCGAGTCACATATGAATGAGTATGTACCTATGTTATGACTGTGAGTAAGTGCGTATTTACCCCTTGAAAAATTTACTCCAAATGAGTCGAAAAGTAATCTTTAATGAAATTGAATATAAAATTGGTAATACACTTAACATTGAGATGTGCTTTGGCAGGACCATAGATTGGACATACACTTGCTCTGCATAATATCTGAATATTATATAGAACAATTACGGGGGCTTACTTTCGAAGCTATACCCAATATATTTGTTTATATAGCACTAAAACTGTATTTAAAATTTTTGTGACAATAACAGATAAATAGAAATATTAAAAAAATTTAGAATTTTGTAAGCAACATAGGACGATAAGTAGCGGACCAGAAGTGTATCGGGCTCGTCCTTTTAGGTAATGTTGCTACACAAGAGTTAACTTGGCGCTGTAAACTGTGTCTCTAGCTGTTTCTGAATAAATAAAAAAATGCTAAAATTTATAGAAAAGTGTTTTTTCAGCGTCTTGTGAATCGCTTAATATGTTTTAGGGGTTAAGAGTAGGCTTCGGGAAAAAAATAAGTGACTGAAAAAAAAACACGAGATTATGTTGATATTTTTCATAAAACTTTACCATATAGCCCCTTCAACCAATTTTTCACATATATTTAACATGGTCATGAAAGGTATAAAATCTTCGGTATGGCCGAAGACTTCGTTTTCCGTTCTAAAAACAAAAAAGTGCATTCATTTGAATTCATAACGTTCATAATCATTTATTGAAGGGATAAATATTTGAACTTCTAAATTGTTCAATGTTTAGGCTAATACAAATTCATAAGCTGGTCCATTTCTACATGACAGAGGAGCAATTTAAGAGTACTCCAATTTCATAATGAGTTCTAAAATATTTTACCATGTTTAGTGTGTAAAAACACACACATGCATACAGCCGCTGCAAGCGTAATTTCATATGACAAGTTATAAAAAGTCAAACAGAGGAGTTACCATGAAATTTCAACTTTAAAACTTAATATATTTAATATTTGGTCATGTGTGAAAAGTGTAATTGTTGAATGTTTAAAAAGTTTACTCAAATATTTCTTAGAAATGCCTTGAAGTTATGTCGCCAGTGATGCGTTGTACTGATGACTTCCTTTTCTTGGAAGGGAGAATAAATTACTTTTGTGCAAACTTGCTGAAATTTCGAAAAAAGAAAATTTTTTTATTGTGACATTTATACCAGGAAATTGATTAAATGATACTGAGCCGTCCATTTAATTGATTGGTATAATCAACAACTGATACTAGGCTTGCCGAGAGGTCACAAGAAGAAAAGTCAATGTTTTAAATGAATTTGAGGTTTTGAGGCCTCTGTTTTCCTCTGCAGACACCAACGGATATCGCTTTGAATCTTTATTGTCGCAGTTTTGTTTTCATTCAAAAAAAATTTACTTATTAAAAATTTAATTTCTAAGCCTTAATACCACGACCTCTATGCACTGCATCATACGCGAAGAGAAAATTATTAATTCCTGCGAACGGCGCCGAGTTGATGTTGATGGCTCTCTGAGCACACTTTAAGCTGCAGCCGTAACATTTTACTCTGAGCAAACCAAATGAGTACTTAACCGAGTTGTTTTGTCCAATAATTAACCGGTTTGGTGAGCTCCCGGCATCAAAGGATCCACAAACTACAAATATCATAAGCTTCTAAGGTTTGCTTCAATTCTTTATTTCTTAATTCTTTTTCTTCTTTGGTCCGATTTCGGGAAAGACAAAAGTACAAGCAAATATAATTTTTTCGATAAGTTTGGATACAGTTCGAACTCTTTCAGTAAATAGAGCCAAAATTTATTTTCTTCGAATAAATAGCTTATCGGCTCTCTACCTGGAAGTAAAAGACTTCCTCTAAATTAATCTCAGAAAATCGCCAACTCTGTACAAAACTTCTTGTAAATTGAAGCATAAGTATGATCAGTACCAGGTCTACTTCCTCGTGCTATTCATTCGTAAAATCCTTCCTCTGTTAATTATTAATAACCGAGAAAAATCTTAAGCCAAATCCGGTGTATCCCCATTGGTGAACTACCATTTTTTCTTAGCATGGTCCTCGTATCGTGATTTTTGCGTTGTTCTGTTGAGTTACGTAGTTTCTGAGAGCCTTCAGCTTTTCTTCAATATTAACTCCTCACATAATGCGCCAGCTTGTGTTTTCAATTGGGTTAACACAGAATTTTCAAAACCTTTGGTATTCTCTAATTCCTCTTCTTCTTCATTGGAAGTATAGAGGGAATCTAGGTCGCTCTCCATTTGCTCCTTCCAACTGAGTAGAGATCTCATTCTACCGGCGAGTATTACATTCTCTCATACTATCAAAACTGGAATACTTTCATCTATTCGGACGACGTGGCCTAGCCAGCGTAACGGCTGTCTTTCCATTAGATCAACTATTGTATATCAATGTCACCGTGTAACTCGTACAGTTCATCGTTCCATCGATAAATCATGAGGTTTTCGCCGTTGCCATTGTGCAAAGGACCACAAATCGTTCGCAAAACTTTTTTCTCGAACACTTCCAGTGCCGTCTCATAGCATAACGATATCGTGCAGGCTACTGCAACATATAGTAAGAAAGGAATGAGAAATTAGCTTTGAGTCAAAATCATAAACATTACAATGAACTATAAATACTCTTAGCAAAACTATGCACAATCTGTGCGTTCAATCATATGTGTTAAGAAAACCTGGAGCTCCGCTCAAAATGCTTCAACTGCAAATGTTTTTAAATAAAATAAATGAACCGAAAAAAATGTGCTGTGTCAATGACTTAAACGCAAATATTGAAATGAATTGAACGGAAATGAGGCAGAGAAATCAACAAGAAGAAACGAACGAAGCGCAAAAATCACAAGAAATTCCACTGATTAACCCTACCAAAAGCGAGCGAATCAATGTATGTACATACCATACATATGTACATATGTATGTATGTAAGTGAAACACACCAGATCGTGCGTGTGTTTGCATATTTATTTGTTGAAAGAAATCGAGCGAGAAATCCAGGGTAATAACATGGTTCTCCAACAAAAAAAAAAAACGTGCTAAAATGGTGAAACATTTAATGGGTGGTTTCGTCGACAAAACGAAGGTAATAAATGCAAATTGCCAATCGCCTAACTAGGAAATGGATGCGAAAGCACGTAGCAAAGAGGTGAAAATTGACACATACATACATACACGTACATACGGTTTTTTTTTGTCCACAGACACAGGGACAGTATAAAAATCAAATGGGTATTTTTTAAGATTTTTTTACAAGATCGAAGTGCAGAATTTTTATTTCGCACAAAAATTTATTAGGTCAAGTAATTGGTTCGTTCGGTTTTTTATTAATTTTTCAAAATATGATAACTTTGTGCACATTTGTCCGATTTAAGTCAAATATGGTTTGTTTTGTTTTGCCAACGAGATGCCAATTTCATTATACCCCTCTCGAAGAAGGCTGCGTGCCTATTGGCAAAAAACTCAGAGAACCAATTTTCCCAGGCCTCTCTTGAGGCCACAACTTCTCACCATTAAGCGCGTTCGCCATGGACAGGAAAAGATAGTAATCACTTGGTGTCAGTTCCGGACTATAAAGTGGGTGCATTAGGACCTCCCATCCGAGTTCCTGGAGTTTCTGGCGCATCACCAAAGACGTGTGTGGCCTGGCGTTGTCCTGATGGTACACAATTTGTCCTCTGTTGATCAAAGATGGTCTCTTCTGGATGAGTGCTGCCTTCACGCTTTTGGCCATAGGGGAGCAGCTTGTAGTAGATGATTCCTTGCCAATCCCACCAAACACACAGCAAAACCTTCCTGGCCGTCAATCTTGGTTTAGCCACCGTTTCCGCCGGCTCACCGCGTTTCGACCACGACCAATTTCGCTTGACGTTGTCGTAAGTAATCCATTTTCATCACCAGTCATCAAAAGCTTCAGAAATGTGTCGATTTTGTTGCGGTTCAGCAGCGATTCGAAGATGGAAATTCGTTCCATCATGTTTATTTGCGTTAGTTTGTGTGGCACCCAAATATCAAGCTTCTCTTTGAATCCAAGGTTATACAAATGGTTCCAAACGATTTTCTGGCTTATCTTTAGTTTCTCAGCAATTGAATAAGTGCTCACGTGAAGGTCTGTTTCCACTATTTCCATGATTTTATCGCTATTTTCGACGACAGCCCTCCCGACGCGTGGTGCATCTTTGACATCGAAACTACCGGAACGGAACCTAGCAAACCACTTTGTGCTACACGTTCGTTTACAGTATCGAGCCCATAAATTAAATTAATTTTTTCAGCCACTTTGGCTGCTTTTTCGCCTTGATCGAAGAAAAATTGTAAAATCTAGCGAATTTTCTTTTTATTAGTGTCCATCTTTGAGGAGCGCTCACAACGTACTGAGTCAATCAATCGAAACCT
Organism: Ceratitis rosa; assembly: GCA_037013455.1. NCBI lineage: Eukaryota > Metazoa > Arthropoda > Insecta > Diptera > Tephritidae > Ceratitis > Ceratitis rosa. The sequence goes on from JAWMAG010000039.1 coordinate 14,144,242, forward strand.
GTCAAAGACAAACTTTCAGCGCTAGCTTCAACGAGGCAGGGTGTCATAGGAACATATAACCCGTCTGTGGTACGAATAACATCTACACCGATGAATTCAAAATGGCTGATAAGGTGGTCGACGGAGTTTATTGAGTTAAGGCAGACCTCACGCAACCCTTCGAGCTTCTCGAGAGCACTGCAGTTTTACCAAGCGGCGGTATTCTTCGTTATAGGGGAAAATGCTGATATAGCAAAATACGTAAACATCTTGTTGTCCTTTGAAGCAGGGAAGCAGCAGCTAATGTGGCCGAGAGTAAACGGCTGCACCTATACTGGGTTCCAGACAACAATGGCATTATGTGTAACGAAATAGCTAATAAGATTGCAAAAGTGTCATCCGCCGCAAAAAACTATCTATAATAATATTACCGATAAAGCTGGGTGCCGGATCAGAGTGAAGTAGAACGCATTAGCGTTACGCAAAACCACAAAGATCATGTGCAAGAAAATCAAGGAAACACCGATTTCTTGCTTGCACGTTCACATGAGGAACGCAGGGCAATTATTGGCCTAATGACGGGCCACAACTAACTGCAAACTGAATGGGAATAGAAAGTGCAGGGAGATAGGCATGAGTGGGACGCTTGAATACCTTATCTGTTTCTATCCGCCCTTAACCAGAACTCGTTTCAAGGCTTTACAGTTTAAAATACTAAATGAGACTATAAAATTTTATTAACGTACCCATCCTGAAATGAACTTCAAAGCAACTACTTATTTATAGGACGAAAAAGTGGAGATTCACCGGTAAAGACAGAAAAATCGTTGGTTGTACTGACAAAGAAATCGGATAAGCTACTATTTTTTCTTGGTCCCCACGTCACTCCTCATACTCGTAATTTTGAAGTTGTAGACTATTTCGCCTATGTAGGAACCACCATAAACACCAACAACAATGCCAACTCGAAATAGACAACTGAAAAGTAACTTCTCTTTCGACAAACAAAAACTAAGCTCTGCAAGTCGATCGTCTCGTTTACTGTCCTCCAGTATTGTGTCGAGATCCTAATTAAAAATTCTGAAATTCGGTTTCTCGCAACGAATTGTAGACCAAAAGAACAACACAAAAACAACGCTTTTTCCCTCCGGGTTTGATTTATATATTTGCATACTTACATAAGTTGTCTTTCCCACCTGTGAACTGTGCAAAAGCAAAGCGAAGTGGTTTTAAGGGATAAAGCGCGAACAAAATTGTTTACTTACAAAACACATACATGAAGATATATTATGTAGGAGTATGTATGTAGGAATGTAACAGAAAAGAAAAACTACGTGCGTGCATTATAGAGCAATCTGACAGCCTTATTGTTATTGTTATTGTAATTGTCAGCAAAAATATATGAGGGAAATTAAAGTGAACTTTTTATGCACAAAATATACATACATATGTTCTTACACATACATATACCTCTAGGGAAAGTGGTGTAAAAAAAAATATGATAATGACAAGAGGCTTGTATGTGGCACAGAATAATAATGCTTGCCATAATAAGTGGTAAAAAATTGCGGAAATTCAATTTGTATGTCGGATATGTAAAGCGATTATATGGATTAAGTGAGCTGGACGTTAAGAATATATATATTTTTTTGTTGTTTTGCAGAAATAAATATTTAATAGCACAAGTGATTGTGTGGAATATTATTGTGTAATTGCAAAAAAAAAAGCAAAAATAATAATAATCAAATTAAATCATTTAAGAATATAAAATAAAAAACGGCAAAAGCTTTCTTAGATCTTAATATAAATATTATATAATATATGAAGATATAAATTTCAATATGTATAATATGTTTACAATACAATATATTATAATATATATAATAAAATGAATGTCGTATTTTTGAAATAGTTGAAATTTATGAGTAGTATAATTTGTTTAAAAGATTTTGAAGACTATTTTGAGAAGTGGATCTATAAGCTTAAGAAATGCATTGAAATCAATGGCGGTTATGTAAAGAAGATAAAAAGGGCAAAGATTAAATTTTTAAATTATTTTGAAATCTTTCGATTTTCGATGAAATTTGGTACACAGGTAGCTCTTTCTCTACATTGACATGGGGAACACTTTTTCTTCCGGGAAGTACACTTGGTAGCGATTTATTTGAAAAAATCATGTTTACGGTTGGATTTACACGAAAATTTGGCACAGAGGTAGCTTTCGGGCTGAGTTAAGGTCAGAAATATTTTTTATTCCAGAAAGTAGGCTTGGAATCCCTTAAATGATCAGAATTAGCTTGAGATATGAAACATGAAAATGAATGGAGAAATTTTTTTCGAGACAAATACATATGAAATAACCATATTTATGGTTCGATTTGTTTGAAATTTTAAGCATACAAAGCTCTTTGTCTAGGATAATATGTTTAAGGCTTTTATTTCTTTTTCATACGCTTTAAAGTAAAAATTGAATAGAAATCTTATTAGAAGCATCATAAAATTTCATGCGGACGAAGTCGCGATCAAATTATAGTATGTAATAATTGGCGCCTTTCGGCCGAGCTCAGCCTCCAACTTGTTGTAAGCGTGTTGATGTTTTCCAACAAATGGAAGGACCTACAGTTCATACATGGTTTTCCAATAAGAGATGTGATTTTGATATTCAAAATGATTGGATGTTTATTTCAATATACAGAAGAAGATATTCTATTAATAATGGAAAGCAATATCAGCCAAATGGTCGGTACGACTTTGCTTTCAAGACCGTATACTTTTTATGAAATTTTCCTTCACCAAATCGAAAATTGACTGCTTCAATACCTTTACGAATTCCATCTTTGATGTCTTCAATCGAGGTTGGTCTGTTGGCGTAGATATTATCATTCATGTTGCTCTAAAAGATGAAGTCGCTAGGTATTAAATCAGTTTTCGGTGGCCACCTCTTCGAGCGATGACACGATCCGGAAACATTTTCCTTAAAAGATCGTTGGTTTCGTTGTTTGTGTGGCATGTAGCGCCGTCTTGCTGTTAGTAAACTTTGTCCAGATCTATACGATTCCGGCGATAAAAATCATTAATCGTCTCTCAAAAGCGTAATTCATTCACCGTAACTGTTGATCCAGCCTCGTTTTCGGAAAAGTAAGGTCCAATGACCCCGCCGCACCATAAACCGCACCAAAGAGTTACACGTTGAGAATGGAAAGGCTTTTCCGCAATAAACCATAGGTTTTCCGATCCCTATATGTGAAAGTTTTGCTTATGAACCTAGCCATAGAGATAGAAGATAATTTTCCGATGAAATTTCGGATCATTTTCACGCGTATCAAGGACCAAATCAGCAAAAAATAAGCTCAAATGAAATTCATAAAAATCGAAATCAATTTAATTTTTTTCTTTCAAAAACCTGGTGTCCTTTGTGTATTTAAATAATCGTACTACAGAAACTCCTTCTGTTATTTTGCGTAGTTTCAAGTGTTTAACACAACAATAGATTCTTATGTTCATATATATATAAGAATATATGTAGACTTCATAGAAAAAATATATTCAACACGTTATTATTGAAACTATAACCAAATACAATCGTGTATGCTGCATCTCTTCGTATGTCTACAAAAATATATCTATGTATAGTGTTGGAATGCTCGTGCAGATTGATATAAACTGTTACCTATGCTATATATCTACATACATATCTATATTATAGTATTGTATACACACATATGTAGCGATATATAAATTTTGCTGTTTTTGAACACGTCAACACACAGCGCAAATTCGTATTCACTCTTCCGTATCCGTGCCGTCTCCGTCTCCGTGTTCATCTTCGATTGTTATGTGCTACGTGATAATGCCACAGCTGTTGGGTGTGGAGCTTCAGAAAAGATTTGTAACAACAGCTGCGCTTTACTATCTTAATGCCAACTGATTTCTTTTGCCACACATTGCAAATGTGAAATCTTCGAAATCTTCATCTATTTTTATTTCACGCAATTGAGTTACCATACTTACCAACATACAAACATATGAACATACGAATGTACGTACAAATACAAAGGTATACACAAGGAAATGTTTAAAAATTCACATGTAACACCTCATCGAAGATGGAGCCTGCAGATGTGTAGGTGTAAGCATAAGTATGTATACCATATATATATTCATGTATGTGCGTGTTGCTTCTACGTGTCGTACGTGCCAGGCAGTTGTTAATTTAGTTTATGGCTTCACATTCAATTGCTAGAAAGTGTGACAAGCTGATGATGCTGCTGCTGCTGTTGCTGCTGACGCTTCATCTGTAGTAGTTTTCCTATGAAATTATCCACAATCATTTCATCTTCTTCTTCTTTTCAGCATTTCTACTGCTTCAAAACAGCTTATATTTATGCAATACTCATAACATATTTATCTGTATTTTTTCTAATTTTTTCCAATTTTTTTTTTTCATTTATTTATTTTTAGTGCCACGCACCGAAATCGTTGGCGGTCCTGAGCGTCTGGTCAAGGCTGGCAGCACTGTTGTGTTACGTTGCATCGTACGTGGCGCCCTCGAACCACCCACCTTTATAATGTGGTATCATAGCACGGAACAAATAACCGGCGATTCAGTTCGATATCGTACACAAGTCGATCGAAATATACCCGATATTGAAGGCGATTCACATAGTACGGTAAGTCGTAGGGGTGAAGCAGGGTGGCAAATTATTTCGAAAATTACTGGATGTATATTCAGTACATGTACGTGACTTTAGAATAAACTTTTTCTTAAATATAATTTCGGGGTCATCCCATAAATATTAACTTATATCTATATATGTACAAAAAAAAAAAATAATTGAAAATTTGCAATATGCAGCGGTTGAACTGATTTCGGTAATATAGACAGTACTTTTTGGAAACTTCTATGTAGAAGGGTTTTTTATAATAAAGTTTGAAACTATTTTGTTGTTGCTGAAGGTAAGCGATTAAAGTGAGGGATATGTGATGAAAAGTTTGCTCAATAGGTGGCGCTGAAAACGAGATATTACTGAACAATACACAACATTCTGGTGGAAGCTTTTCGAAATTCTGCTGATTTTTTAAAAGTGTGCAGGCGTTCCCAAATCGACAACCAATTTCGTGTAAGCTAAACTAACCTGAAAATCTGAAAAATATTAAAGAAAACACTTAAAAAGTAGCAATATGAGTATCAATCAATACATTTTAAAATTGTTGTAAAATATACCGACAAATATTTTTCAATGATCTTGCTTTTATTGAAAAGCACCAGTATTTAAGTTAATTTTCCTTCATGTGGCTACCATGGTTTTCCTTGCAGTACCGAATGGCTTTGTCAGTAACGGCAGCTCCATCCCAGCTTTCGAAGAAAAACGGACCAGTGATGCCGCTCATCCACATTCCGCACCAAACAAGAGAGAAAATGCTCATCTGCTGCCAAGCGCTCTTCAGCCAATTGAGCGGAGCGAAATCACATCAGATGTTCATCTGTTTTTTAATTAGCTTTACAGTTTGCATGATCACAAAACCCTGAACAAGCACACTTATGACTACTGGCCTGTTGTTTTACCTATACTGGTACTGTTAAGGATATTCTTTTCACCTTTTCAAATGCTCAAACCATTTGTTATAATTCATGAAATTCAGGAGATTAACGACGTCTACCGTTGCAATCTCTGAAAGGCGATCGTAGAGGAAATTTCCTAGAAAATGTTAGCGAACTGCACTACGAGCAGCGCAACGACTAAGGTACAATAGCATTTAACTGATTCCTCCTCATCTATGATTCTGCAGCTGCGGTAAAAGTCATTTGAAATGCAGCTCATCCTTCTGCCATGGGTTTCCATAAAACAGTGTTCGGTTTTAAGCCAGTTGTTGAAATGGTGTAGTCCATCTCTTCCGAGTATAATATAGAATTTAATATTTGGGTGTGTCTTATGCGGTTGCTCCATGGTTGAGTTGCATTTAGGCATATTTGCTACACCGAGAATTTTATTGAAAATGTCAAAGCTCAGTTTTTGTAATTAAAATATGATAGGTAGATATGGTATACTGTTACAATAAATATATTCAATCTAGGAGGAGCACCAGTCCTAGCAGCTGTCCAAGTAAAATGTTGGTATGGCAATTTCACTTCTAGGAATCCTTAAATTTGTAAGCTAGTGAGAAAAGCCCAGTTATTAATTAATAAGCGGACTCTTCAATCTGGGTCCAGCTGATCAGACGATGTGGCTTTTAAATCCATTTGTGTAACAAAAATTTAATCAATTTTTCTGAAAGGGTGTCTTTGTTTTGTTGCTGATCTGCAGCTGCAGGAAAAATAAAGGCAGCAGAGCTTTACGGAAAAAGTGCTATAACCAAGAAAAATTCCCCAATACTGGCATAAGCTGCTGATACTTTATGTTATTGGTCTCAAGAAACCGCTTGGTAAGTGCTCCTTTCAGCAGGCTAGACAAGGAAGGAGTCTCACCTTGCCAAAGGTAAGAAAAAATAACAAAGCTATAGTGTCCGGCAGTGTGTTTTTCTATGCAGTGGATCTTAGCTTTGAGCCTTGATTAGACCACCAGCCAAAATTGCAGAAAATTTGTACTACGTATACTATAGTAGGTCTCGCCGTGAAAGGCAATAAAGCACCGCACGATTTTGCCTTTGAATGGCAGGGAAAATTTCATTCTTATGTTAGCGAATGTTGCAGCTTTGAGACTTTTCAATGCGATATTCCAAGAAAATGCAGATTTCCAAATTATTCAAAATTTCCCAAACTGCAATGATAAATCAACCAAATTTAGTTAAGTTTTTTATATTTATTAAAAATATTCATCCGCACATACTTTAAAGTCGTACAGAGAGCTTTTGTAAATATATGTACAATATATAATATATATATTCATACATACATACGTAGACGTATATGTAGCTACTTAAGTAAAGCCTTGAGTTCACAAGAAAACGTGCACAAGCAAACCAAATAATCTCGCAATCTCGTTAGGGCATAATATGTATTATCATAAATGCCCAACAATAAATCTATGTATTACTCATCATTTATGTATTTACATTTAACATAAAATTATGTGCTTATCTGCAGATATGTATATACATATATATACATAACATAAGAAGGTATGTATGTATGTATATACATATCATTGTTGTATTGCCATAAATTGCCTGCCTTCATAGCCAAATATTTTTGTTTGAACTTTGGCTCAGCCGAAATGCCAAGTCACCTGTTCCTTTGTCGCATATCATCAGCAGCATTTAATCCATATTTATTATTAACCAACATCAACAACAGCAACAACGACAACAACGGCAACAACAGCAACTGTCAACATCAGGCAATGACAGCCAATTAGGGAATATCGAATAACTGCAATGCAATGAAATGCCATAAAGCTCAGCAGAGAGTACAAATGTAAACACGAATAATTATTCCTCTTTTGGTGTATTTATTTGTTTATTAAATTTTGCAGCTGAAGACTTTAGAATATGACTGCGCTTGTGATATGCGTCAGTATAAATTTTTTTTTGCTATATTTGTACGTGTTTTGGATTTATTTTTTTGTTTTATCATTGTGAACTTTCAACTCTACGTACATAAGTCGATGTAATGATTGTTGATACGTCCTTATTGCAGGCAGACAGCAACAAAAACTGTTACTTTAATTTATTATCATTTCATATTTTGCACAAAATTTATTATAATTTTTTTATGGCATGACTACTCATAATATTCAGCTAAATCGATATTATCCTTTTAACGAAGTGGAGATTTAGCCCTTCCTTTACTTTTAAACCTAGTGCGCTTTCATCCATTCGGACGACTTGTCCTAGCCAGCGTAGCCACTGTTTCTTCATTCGCTGAACTATATCAATATCACCGTGTAACCGGTGCAGCTCATCGTTCCGTCATCTGAGGCAGCGGCGAATGCCAATGTGCAAAGGACCATAGGACTCCCAGGGCCGACCCATCGGTTGTCGACATCGACTACGCTTCTGCAAAATTAATCAGGACGGAAAAGGATTTAACTTATGAGTTGTCTATAAATTTCGAAGTAACACCTGTTGGCAAGATTGTTTCTGCATTGATTTCATGGCCGTCATTATTATTGGTATTAATGCTGGTACCTAGATAGACGAAATTTTCTACGATCTCGAAGTTATGACTGTCAACTGTGACGTGAAGCCAAATCGCGAATGCGAAGACTGTTTGTTTGATGACAGGAAATATTGCCCTCGTTCACTACGAGTTCCATTCTCTTCTTTATCAAGCCTGTAGAAGACACAACGAGCTGTTTGTTAAGGCGAATGATGCCAATGCCTTTTCATTCCAGTAGCTGTAGCCTCTTGCAAAAGATTTTACATACCCTATTTAGCTCTGTAGCTCTTATTATTTTCTCCAGACATAAATAAAAGAAATCACACGAAACCTAGTTTGGGACCGAAAGGCTCGGAGAGGTCTTTCAAAATTCTCAACGCGTTTCTGGTGTTGTCCAGCATTAGTTTATACTAAATTTTGCTGGGATATAAAATTCAGTCATAGCGACGAAAAGGCAGCTCTTTACTATGCTGTCAAAGGGTGCGGTCAGCACCAGCCACTTTGTTGTTCTTTAGGCGGTCAATAGCTTTACGAACCGCGTCATGGTCAGGTAGTGGAACGTCTTTTGCACCATCATAGATTGGGTTTTCAAGCTCACCATTTTTGGGTGTTCCCTTTTCACTGCCATATAGAAGGCGGAGAAGTGTTGCCTCCATAAATTCAGTATACTTCGAGTATCTGTCACAGTTTGCTCCGGTTTTGAAACCTTTTGTAAGTCGCCGTATCTTTTCATAAAATTTTCGAGCGTTATCATTGTCGGCCAGCTCCTCAAGCTCTATATACTCACGTATCTCAGCATCTTTCTGTTTTTGTCTGCGATTGCGTGTTGTTTCCCTCTTCAGCTCTCGATATCTATTTCACCCCGCACGTGTTTTGGTCGATTGCATGGTTGCGAGATAGTCAGTCTGTCTTATCTCTATGCAATGCGATATTCCTCATCGTACGAGCTCTTTGGGATTGCCGGAAACCAATTGCTTCCACAGTGGCGGTACGTATGGAGTTTGAGATGCCGTTCCACAGTTCTCTTATATCAAGTTGCTGATGCGTGCACTCAGAAAGAATGTGTGCAAGTCGAATAGAAAACCGCTCGACAGTCTGTTGTGATTGCAGCTTTTCAACGTTAAACTTTCCCTGAGTTTGTCGACGGGTATTTTTTGATACATAGAGGAGGCTGCGTATCTTCGCTGCGACAAGATATTGGTCCAGGTCGATGTTAGGACCTCGGAACGTACGCCATGTAAATCGAACTACAGATACGATTTTTCAAATGGATCGATCCCAGATCCATGAAAAATGTAAACATTTTCGATTAGATCGCTGCAGAGTCCACTCCATAGAAGAAAAAGCGTTTCCAATATCAATTTAGGCAAAGATCTAACTATGTTCCAAATTTCATTAAAATCGAACATTTTAAAATTATTTTGGATTTTTTCGAATGGATCAGTCCACATCCGAGGAAGTCTTTTCTTATAGAAGGCATTCTTATTATATGCAGAATACACCCTCCAATTTTCAGGTATCTACGATAAGTGGCTTAAGCTGATCCAAGTTATTCAGTGTAAAATTCTATATATTAGATAAAGTAAAAAGTTCGTTCGGTTTTTTTTTAATGCAAATGGTTCCAAACGGGTTTCTGACTTATCTTTAGTTCCTCAGCAATTAAATAAGTGCTCACGTGACGGTCTGTTTCCACTATTTCCATGATTTTATCGCAATTTTCGACGACAGGCCTCCCGACGCGTGGTGCATCTTTGGCATCGAAATTACCAGAACGGAACGTAGCAAACCACTTTTGTGCAACACGTTCGTTTACAGTATCGGGCCCATAAACCAAATTAATTTTTTCAGCCGCTTTGGCTGCTTTTCCGCCTTGATCGCAGAAAAATTGTAAAATAAAGCGAATTTTTTCTTTGCTGGTGTCCATCTTTGACGAGCGCTCACAACGTACTGAGTCAATCAATCGAAAAACTGTCAAAGACAAACTTTTAGTGCGAATAAACACGTTTTCAGCGCCGTATAGTATGTCATAATGCGACACGTAACACTAGTACTATGGACAATAACGCCATCTCTAAATAAAAACCGAACGAACTTCTTACTTTACCTAATATATATGTCGACATAGATAAGACCGTTAAAAACCTGTACTCTTGCTCAATATACGTACTTACTAGTTCTGAATTAAAGTAAAAAATTAACTTTTTTTGTACGAAAGGTAAGGGTTTTGCTTAAAAAATCCAATTATTGCACAAAATTCCTTTTTTTTTGGTAAAGAACAAATTCTTTATTTCGATTATTTTTACTAAAAAAAATTTGAGAACTGGAGGGTTAGTTACTATTATTTTTTAATTTTTTAGTCGGGTCTTAACAGCGGTAGAAAATTTCCTTTATTGTACACTTGGAAATATTCAATTTTTTTTCTAATGTCGTGTTTAACAGCCAAGTAGTTCATGGGTTAGTATTCTCTTTTTTCCTTAATGTTTTTTCAATCCTACAAGAACTTCATATCTTCTTAGAATTATATACAATATAAGTTTAAGAGAAAACTTGAATTTTTACTAGTTATAAGTAGACGGTAAATACATACATACATATGTATGTACATAAGGCTGGGCATTGACGGAGGTAGTGCTTGTCTCATTCTTCTTGTATATGTATTTCTCATCCAATGAAATAATTCGAATAAAACTAACTAAACTAATTGTTTTAATCTCAATTTTCTATTTTACATGCAACAACAACAACAACAATAACAATCAAAACATTCTGTTGGATTTCATGAATATACATACATACGTGACATGTCCTTGGCACACACATACATACGCACAACAAACGCCACTTTCGTGGTGGCATCTGGTGAATTTGGCACGCTGACTTCGCTTCGCTGGCGCTTGTTGTCACCGCCACTGACACTGACATCGACATCGTTTGTATCTTTTATGTCGTTTGGTATTCATCTGGCAAATACAGACCGGCTCTTTAATCATTGAATCAGCGAAAAAACGTGATAATGGCAATTACACATGTAGCCCGTCAAATAGTCCCAGTGTGACTGTGATGCTCAATGTTATAAATGGTAAGTACCATACGTATGATCGTAGACATAGATATGCCAGATATGCGCAGGCAGCTAACGCAAAGTGGACTATGTACACTGTGTAAAAGTAAAGCAGCAAATGTTAGGATAAGCGTAAAGTATTAAATACTCATAGATACGTATATACTAAACTACAAATATATAAAATATTTAACAACGCATCTAGTACTTTAGTGCTCCGCCTTCCGTGACAAACGTGCCTTGCAAGGCTGGCAAGCGATTGCCATTGATTTTCATAGCCTCTCTTAGTTTCGTGGTTTCGCGGGGGTGACGATTTTAGTTTCTCAGTGTTATTTTAACGAGTTCACTTCTTGAATTTCTGCACGTATTTCACGACTACTTAATCTCTTGTTGTTGTTTTTTATGCGTATTTAGTCGCAGCATCTTAAGCAGATACCTTATAAAACTTTCTACATACCTTTTTTTTGGGGAAAATATCAATTTATCTTTAACGAGTAAACTAAGATTTCATTACTTCACTGTAGAACGACCCAGTGGGTTTTTAATTGTTGTTGGTTTTTTCTTTGAATAAATAAGTAAAATAATTTATTGCTGATTTCATATACTCGTAACATCAAAACAGTTAAAAGATTCATTACAATATGATTTTCAGAGCGACCTTCGCACTTAGGCCTAAAGGCCCATTGTGGTAACGCTGAGATGTAAGAAACATTTTATGTGCCCTTATAAAACAGGCAAAATGTACTTAAGTCACAGGGTTGGGCGATGACGGAGGTAGTGCTCATCCGATTATGGTTCTGCAAAAATCCCTCGAAAAGTATCCAATTTTTCTATCGTGAACATCCATTAAACAATGTTCAGTTAGCAAGCCAGTTAATGTATTCCTTGATTTTTAGCGTCAAACAAAGCTGTCTAGACACGTTACAAGTGGTTTTTTTTTTTTTGCTAAAAGCCAGTTTAAGCATAATTTTTGCCGTAGACAGAGGTAAGCCTGAAACGTGTGTAGAATTTATTGTAGAGAGAGTGCTATCTCTACTCGCTAGCTTATACCATGGATATGTTGCATTTTACATAAATCTTGTTTAAAGTACTTCTACCTTTTAAAGTCACTTTTGATTGGTGTAATTGTAATTGAAAAGATCTGATGGTAGCTTGGTTGTACGAGTATACCCGTATGTACATATGCTGATTGATTTGTGTTTAGCCAGATAACCAAGCAATCATTCTGCGGCTTCAATGATTGCAATGTGTTATGCTTGGCAGCTACTGCACTAGTCTGGTAGCCTCAAATTAAAATATGTTGAGAGCATTGGTCAGTGAGCTCCACCCTTTCACCGAGCTTAGAATCATCCGTCGAGACACTTGTTTTTTTACCATTCACTCCTGTATGGAATTCTTGTGAAGAAGAGATTATCAAAGTAGTAAGTGGAGATGACTGCGCTAGAAACTAAGCCAGAGGCAATATCTGCGAATGCGATACCTTCAAGGCTAAGCCGTTGAATATGTTATTACTTTTTTAAATTTGCAATAAAGAACTAAAAAATGAAATATTGCTTTACAGTGGCTTCATAATAAACGTGACAAAATTACTGATTTTCTGGGCGATGGTCTTCTATTTCACGGAAATCTGACATGGGCGGTAATTTCAGGCTAAAACTGAGAAAAATTATAAGGAAATATTTTTAATACTTTTTTTTTAAGTTATTGGTGTGGCAAAGTACATGACAAAGTTCTAACTAACTAAGTAAAGTTAAGTTGGAAGAATGGTTTCATGTACTGCCATTGCCTGTCGACTCGAAACTATGTGCGCTCTACCTATTAGGTTCTATCGAGCATATTGTATGAAGGACTAAAACCCTCCATCTTTTTTAACCTCATCAGTTTGGCTCCAGGCCTGGTAAAGTACCTGATATTTGCCGTTCGCCAAACCCATGAAAAAATACACAGCCATACCACTTCTCTCTAAATTCTGAAACAGTTCTCAACAAAACAGCTTTATCTGAAGTTGGTATCTCATCAAAACTTATGTGATTATATATAAAAACCTCTATCAGTAACGACAAAGGCCAATCCAGCCATTTTGCACTAACTATAGTTGAAAGCCTTTTCTCGATGGACACAGACCGAGCTGTATAACTCACTCAATATTTCTGCCCTGTTATTTGGTACAAAAAAGTCAAGTCATCGAAGAGGGAACATCAGGAGGTTTCGAAAAAAAGGTTTTGCGGAAGATCTAACCGATGCAATGATGAGCTCTGAGAGATTTGAGCAGACAGCGGCTACGTTGACTCGACCATGCCGTCCAAAGTGATGAAAGCACTCCAGCTTTGAAAGTATGCAATGTATTATCCACCGGTGGAAGCCAAGGTAGAGCAGGACCTCCAATCTGTTGCAAGGTTCAGATGGAGATAGACCAAACCTCACTTGGTTCTTCGAAATGGCTATAGCCGCTTGAGCGAGGTCATGTCAAAAAAGAAGCAAAAGAAATTAATTAAAAATCCAAGTTTCTGGAACAAAGAAAATTACCTTCTTTATTATTTTTTAAATCACTTCAACTTCCTCTTACTCAACCAAACAATTACTTTAATTGAAAGCTTCTTCAATCCAAATAAACAACATATCCGTTGCATTTTCTCTGATATCCTTTTATATTTTGCTTGATTATTTTTATTATTATTATTATGCCTTTGTTTGTGCCTCTCACTTAACCATCATATTGTTAATTCTGTGATAATATTCGCGCAATTTATTTCCATACTTGCCACACAGACTGTAGTAGGTAGATACTACTAGAGTGCGATGAGTAGGTGCATTTACTATAGAAAACGAGGAGCATAAACATTGCCTGAAGTGAGAAAAAATCAACGTCAGAATAATGGCAATTTGGCGCGTGTTATATACGCGCTATGAAGGATATGACAACAAGTCCTGAGGTTATGTTTACCATCAAAGTCTTTCACTAACACTACCATTCAGGCGTTGGCATAAACAGCGTCAAGAATGACAAGTAGGGAAAGGTATGAATTATAAACTAGAATGTTACTAGTTTGCAATCTTACAACAACTAGCTCAACTGTGATGTGATGTTTTTCAAACTTAATGTTCAGTTGTACGAGCATGCAAGAGCACAATGGGAGTGTGATTTTTGGCCATTTTATGATTTGCTCCGCAATAAAAAGACGTACAGTTTATTCTAAGCCACTGCAGAGAATTCTTAAGAAAAGTTTGTTTTTAACCGCAATTAAATTAATTAAAAATTAATTTTTTATAATTTTGCTTATTGACTTGGCCAGGAATCAGTAATTACTCATATATTATATAAACAGCAAGTGCAAAATATAACATTTAAGTTATGGTATGATGATGACACTTTATTCGCCAACATTTAGCGAACTGGTATATTTTAATCTATAAAATACCAGTTACATAAACTACTAGTTCAAAACTAGAACCAATAAGCAGCTAGCTTAATTTTTTACTGCAGAGTTATACTGTGTAGGTATGTGTTAGCTGTATTTTGTTTGGTCTCGCAGCTGTTGTGAGTGGAATGCACAAACATTTACGTTTAAATTAGAAATTTGTTTGCATTGCAGAACATTCATGATTAATTCTTTGCTTTTATTATAGCATGCCGGAAGTTAGCTATGTGTATGTATGCAAGACGTTTGGTAATGACAGTGGCTTTGAGCAAATTTTTCAAATTTATAAATATTTACATACATATACATATACACAACTATACTTCCGAACAGTGGTATTAAGCAAGCACGTGCGTATGTATATATATATACTCTTACACCAACTTCAATGAAGAGAATATGTAGAAGAGATAATCAAAGTATTGGTTAAGATGAAACTACAGTGGCGATGGAGCATAACTAAAATATGTTGAAGTCATGAGTTGGGTGGTATTGTGCTCTAGAATGTTGTACAATATATACACGTATATGTTAGTTTTCATGTGAAAGTATATATACATTTATTTATTACTTTTTCAAGCACTGGGTAAATTAGTCATACGAAAGAGAGTTACCCGGTCTGTTACCTTATTTGATATCCAACTTTTTTTTTGGTATTATTCAACACGAGCTGTAGAATACACGACTGTGTTGTAAGTTTCGCAGGGATACCAAGCTCGGATAAAGCCGTGTAGAAGAAAACCCTTTCCACCCCCTGAAGTATGTTTACAAATCGGCGAAGAGGTGGTGTGTGTCTGTGCTTTTCCAAGATTTAGCACATAACTTGTTATCATATTTGAAGCCACAGTAAGAACTGCCACCGAGTTTATTAACGGTAGAATTCCAAATTTTACAGGTAAGGAGCGCCTTTTGCGTCATCCTCGATTGAGGTTTCGGGTCACCATATCCATTTAGCAGGCTGGTGTAGTGTTTCCTCCATATATTGATTGTACTCCGGAAATTTGACATCACATTACCTTTTGGGTTCTATATGTATATGCTCCGGTCTTGAAGCCTACAAAGAGTCGCCACAACCTTGCATAGAATATTCGAGCTGTCGACCAGGTTATATTGTCTACAGATGCGTATTGCTTCCCTTTTCCAGCGCTCGGTATCTACCCAAGTCAATAGCAACGTTGCGTGCTAAACAGTCTATTTCTTCCCCAATTCAGTTAAAAAAATTTCTCATCTTACCAGCTCTAGGTCTGGTATTTCTGGCACCGCCTCAGGTACGTAAGTAGGTTGAGATGACGTTCCAAAGATCCCTTATATCGAGTTGCTGGTGCGTGCTCTCAGAAAGTAGGTGTTCAACTGTTCGACTGTCTGTTTGACGTTGAAAATTCCTTATGCTTTTTGATGGGCGTTCTTTGATACACAGGGGCGGATGGGTATTTTCGCTGCGTCAAGATAGTGATCCAATTCGATGTCAGGTCCTCGGAACGTACGCACATCTAGAACTCCCGAGATCGATTTGGTAACGCATCATATAGCTTGATGAATTCTCTTGGGCGAAAGTCTGCCACTATAGACCACGGGAGTCCAGCGAAGTAGTTCAGCCTCAGCTCGTTTGGGGATGTTTCGTAATGTGGACTGAGTTTCCTAGTTGTTGTGCCAAAAAGCGGATTGTAACTAGATGTTCATCCACCAAGATGAATGTTGATTGAGCGATTGAGTTTCGCCCCATCATAAGTCCAAAACCCAGTTAACGCTGATTTATATGGCCGCTGTAGTAGATATCACATTCTGCCGTCCTTTCATATCCACCGAATATCAACTTGCTATGCATAAGCAACGTCGCAATTAAAAGAGCGGACATTCAGGTAAGTCCCTCAAATACTTCATATATCAAATACAACCAGTCAAAATTGACTGCAGTCGAACGCCAAAATATTTTTATTTGAAACACAATTACAATAAAAACAATTGAGAATAAACCTCAAGAAAAAATTAAATAATTTCCAAACAACTCAATACTTTGCTTACCACGCACACTATTAAATACCAATTCATTTAAATCATGTTTCAAAGTAAGTTTTTCAATTAAATCATTTACTCATTCCACCTCAAACGCACAAATGAAATGCCGTTTCTAGCAAAAGTAATTAAAATCTTGCACTCATTCAGCCACTTCAAACCAGTTGACCCACAAACTAATCAAATTTCCATAGAGTTCGAAATTTAATTTCCAACCAACCTATTCTCTCATTGACATTTTCAAATAAAATCTAACAAAAGTGTTACGTAAATGTGTGCAAAAAAATTTGCTTGTATTCAAAACAAAAATTAAAATAAAATGAAATGAAAGGAATAAGGAAACGAGAAAATGAGAAAATTGACAAACCGGATAAATTTTCAAATAAATGTGGTAGATAAATTTTAGCAAATTCTACAAATAAGCATGACTTCATGCAAACAATCGAATTAGAACACAAAATTGAATAAAAAAAAAACGTAAAAATTATTCTACAAAACTTGTCTATTCGGCAACGTGCTTCGGAGCAGGCAACAAAATTAACCTACAAAAATTTCGAAATCAAATCAGGAATGGTTAGTGGTGTGAAATGGAATGTACGTGCATATGTGTGTGTGTATGTATGTATGTATGGATTGATCAGTGAAATGTAATAAATGAAATGGAGACAATTTGAAGAATTAATTTGTTGAAAGTGTTACGAGTAAACAATTTGTAGAATAATTTTAATAAAAATAATTGAATTAAATAAGATTTGTTATTGCTTAAATATCAACTAGATAATCCATCTTTTATCAAATATTTATAAATCAATATGTTTGAATATTTGCAAAAACTGGTATGAAAAAAAAAAAAAAAAACTGTACTACCCTAAGCTTAAAGGGAGTTCCTTTTGACATTTTTGACTGACCACATTCGAAAGTCGTAGCGAAAGGAAGCAAAACCGTAGTATTTTTTTATATAAGACTATATAGCTATAGGGCTTTATATAACCGGGTATCGAGCAAATAAATTAAAATTGTAGAAGAAAGTTCTGGGAAAAAGTCAAATTTTTTATTCTAGATGCTCGAAAAACCTCGAACTACTTGAGCTCAAGCTCGAAAATTTTCGAGCAATGAGCAATGAACGAGTGTGCGAGTAGTCGTTACTCAAACGCTCGAGCAGCTCGAAAATGTTCAAACAAAACTCTAATGTATATACATATATATAACTGCCTCCCTATTGTTGGTTCAGCGATTTTCGGCAGAGTTTTTCTCCCTTTACATTAGATTTGTGCAGCTCATGGAAAGAAAGTCTCTGAACTCCATCAGAAGAGTTTGCAGAGTTTGTGAAAATGTTGAGAAGAAAAAAGGGTTCCCATTTGAAATAACTCAAGGTGGTTAGAAAACCAGACACTATGGCCACAATGGTCGCAAGATCTTTCGTCGGCAGCCACTCCCAGCCACTAATAAAATTAAAGAGATATAAGGCAGAGTAAAAGAATTTAAACGCATTTGCAAACAAAACAAAAAAGATACCAAATGTGTGAGTATGAAGAGCATAAAATATAGGCTCGAATATTCTATGAACTATTGTGGCAAATCATAGAAAGTTTCAAGGCTGGAACTTAATTTTTTTGGACCCAAAGAGGTGAAAAGTAAGCGAAGACCAAGCTCTGCAATTCGCTTATCGTTCCCGTTCTGCAATATAGCGCAAAGCCATGGACGAATACCATATATGATGAGTCGGCGTGAGGAGTTTTGGAGAGAAAGGCGATAGGGGAATACATTCAGCTGTGCGAGATATACGGAGACATTCACTTAGTTCAGCGTATGAAGAGACAGCGGCTATGCTGGATAGGTCAGGATGGATATCAGTACTTCAGCCTTGAAAGTATTCGATGCAGTAGCTTCTGTTCACGGAAATCGGCTTGTACGATGACAAAGAAAGAAAAGAACTGAAAAGGTCTAGAAGAATTATGAATATGTTAAATTGTAAAATAAATCTTTGAAAAATCGAGTCTCGCTAAATACGGGTTTTGTGCATTTCTGCTTTCTTATTAAAAAACCATTTAGAAAGAGTAATTTAGGTTTGACTTGAAAAACGCTAGCATAAAAAAAATATTTTATTTGGAATTGAATAGCATTTAACTGACGTCACTTGAATTTTAAAAGCTTAACTTTTGACAGAGCATTCACAGCAAAACGAACAATAACTAAATTAAATAAATATTACTGTAAATTGGGTAAACGCATTCAATTGAAAGAGTTCATAGAACCAGCTGCGCATGTTTGTGGTAGTAAGTGCAATTAACTTGCCTGCATAGAGTTGAATGGTAGCAATGAGATCGCGCTGTATAAATAAATTAAAAAAATGCACAGACTTAGTTTGAAGAATTTGTATCTATGTATGTGTGTATGTATATATATATATATTGTATGAATTGCTTTTAACACTATTCATCTCTAAAAATTCAATGAATTAACGCACAAACTCAGGTAATTGCATGCCAAGAAGCGAATGAGTGAATGAGTAAAAATCCTGGAATAGTAAAATCGTGCATATAAATTACTAGAGACATACATACACACACAGTCTAACTGGCAAGCTCGTCAAATGCTTGTTTGCAGAAAACAAAAACAAGGTAAATGAAATACCATAAATGAATGAACTGTAAAAAGAAATATTGAAAAAAGTTGTAAAATCACAACTAATTAACCAACGAACGCTGAAGCATTCATGCAGTCTGTGCCATTTAGCAGCGCCAGACGCTCAATTGAAGCTAAATGTTGGCAAACGTTTTACACAAAATACATATATTTGCAGCTTAACACACTCGCTACCTGTTAAATGCATACACGTTCAATCTCTCTATATCTAAGTGTGTGTGTGTGTGTGTGTTTTATATGATTATTCAAGCCATTCATTCATTCATTCAAAGGCAATTGAGAAGAAAATTTGCGCTTATTTTACCTCAATAAATAAATTATGCATAAAATTATTATTTTTTCTTGTGTTCCATCCATTTTTTTTTGTGTTTATTTTTTATTTTTTTTATTTTTTTTGATGAAAACTCGACATAAGTATTGCACTTGACATGCTTGAAAGCATTGTTCAGTGCACAATCAGCAAACCCAAATGTCAATTTGGAAGTTGCTCATACGTCATGGTGTACCAAGCTCAATCAAGTGAAGATGGTTGTAAGGTTTACTTTCTGCTTAATAGTTGTTAGTATATGCCAAGCACCTACAGTCAGTTAGGAAGCTCGGTATGCGTTATATATTATATATTTACTTTTAATATTTTTACTTAAAATATTTTGATGTATTTTGATATATTTTGATAGTATGTTATAAGCAGTAGACTACTTTTCCCTTTCCTGCCAGCACTTAAAAAAAGCTTCGCTACATCTACTCTGTATTTATTATGCAGGCATTAGCCGCATTAATAACATAATCAGTCTTTAACCACGTCAATGTAACCTTAGAGTTTTCTAATTAAAGGTAATTGTTAAGAAATAGCAAAATATTTTAGCTTTTAGAGCGCAAAATGCGTTCTAAATGTTTCCATTTTTAAATAAAGCTTTGAGGCTTTAGATATTTTTTTTTGTTCTAATTACTGTTAGTAGTTCGTTATGCGAAGAAAACTAAAACGGTATTATGCAGGCAACTAATAAATACATATAAGAGTACATATTTCTTTATTTTAGTCGAAATAAAAGTAACAGACTTTCTGAATTTCAAAGTTGATACTAAAACTGACAGAAATTAATATTTTTTATTTAATTTTTTTAACACGAAAAATAAACTAATTTTTTTAGACACACAAAAACAAAACAAAAAAATATCAAAAATAATTTTTTTCATTAATATTTGAAAGAAAAGTAGGTGATTAATATTCCAAGATTCGGCGATAAGCTGCTTCATAACGATAAATATAAGGGCTGCTCCTTAGGAAAAGAGACAGGTTCATTGTGCATCTATTCTGGCACTTATTTGTAAGGCTAGAAACTGGGTTATGGCTGTATGTATGACTTCGCAATCGGCTAAACCATTTCAAAACTGCGGGGATAATTACGAGGGGATTAACAAAAGTTCGATCAATTGGTGACTTTCAATTTTTTTTAGTTTTTATTAAATCTAAAAATATCACACCTTTACTTTTTTAGTCTTCGTGCTTCTCTTGCGGCCGGTTCTTCACCAGCCAAATCATTCTTTGTAAGCAGAAACAGATGGTAATCACTTGGTGCGAGGTCTGGACTATAAGGTGAAGGCATAAGAATCCCCCAAACAGCTATCTTAACTTATAGCGAGTCATAATCGATGTGTGTGGTCTGGCGTTGTCACGATGAAGCAGAATTCTCCTCCTGTTGGCTAAAGCTGGCGATTTCTGAACGAGTACTTACTTCATGCAGTCCAATTGCTGGCGAAATAGGTTCAAGCGAGCATCTCATTGTGGATAATTCATATGCCATTCCCACCAAACATACAACAAAACCAAACCTGCTCGTCAAACCTGACTTGAAGTTTTCCTCGACCACAGTCGTTTTCATTTGACGTTACTGCAAGTGATCCACTTTTCATCACCATTCACCATCCGCTTCAGAAATGGGTCGATTTTATTACGATTCAGCAGCGATTCGCGGTTTTTTCTTGCTACCTCATTGGGAACCTACGTGTAGGTATACATTTTCCAAACTGTTTTTGTGCAATGTTTAGCTCCTGGGTTATCGAAACTGTGCTCCCATGATGGTCAGACTCAACGTTTTCCATTACTTTATCGACGTTTTAGACAATTGAACTTCCACACGGTGCAGCTGCTTTTACATCAAAATTAGCGAAAAAAAATCGATGAAAACCAAATTGGGCAGGATTTACTGTTACAATATCAAGACCATAAAAACTCTTCACCGATTCAGCTGCCTGAGTAGCGTTTTCACCTTTAATTTAATTTAATTTAATTTTTTTTCTAATAAAAATTTATTTCTTTATTTATTTATTTATTTATTTATTTATATTTTATTTATTTATTTATATTTTATTTATTTATTTATTTATTTACATATTTATTCCTTTATTTATTTTTTATTTACTTATATATTTATTTCTTTTTTTATTCATTTATATATTTATTTATTTATTTATACATTTACTTATTTTGTTATATATTTACTTTTCTAATTATTTATTTATTTACTTATTTAATTTATTTATTTACTTTTGTTTGCTGTAATCTTATATAAATAGTTCCAGTGGTCGTAGAGTTACTCCAGTGGCAGATTTAATTGCTTTCCTCTCAACACGTATGTATGTTTATACACCCATACACATTTCTTCTGTATGAAAAGTAGGTCAACAGGCAGAACCAACGAAAGAAGTAGAAGTACGTAATTAAAATAAATATTCCATACATTTTACTAGTTTCAATTTTATTGTAAGCCAATTTTCCTTTCATTATTCCCTAAATGTTGTATATAGTAGTTTATACGTTACTATATATAGCTCAAGTATATAATAGGAGAAATGTTTGTGAAATAGAGAAAAACTGAAATCGCTAACAATTGCAGTTAATTAGCAACAAATTGAGCTGGTAATGAACGAAAGCAAACTTTTTCTTGTGTTTTTTTTTGTGGTTGTCTTCCGCTTTGGTTGTTCTATTTTCTGTCAAGCCATTTTTTTAGGTTTTTTTTTTTGTACTACATACGAGTATTTCTATTCCGTTTTTGCTGGTTTTGGTATAGCACAAATTAAAGAAACCGATTTTAATTTCTCCAATTTCGGTTAATTGTTTTTCAGAGATAAACGATTTTTTTCACTCCGCAGATCTCATTTGGTACGTATACAGACTTTGAGCTTAATTGAATTAAGCGAAACAGTAATTCTACCAACTAACGATTTCAAATACACTTAGTTTTTTTTGTGTAGTACCTATGTTTATACCACATACGTGTGTGTATGCACATTTTCATGTTTCACTATACTCAAAGTTAAATTCACCACATTCAATTTGTGTGTCGCATATTTTACTTTTTGAAAATAGTCATATACGGTTTTGGTTAACCAAGGCATAAATAATTTATTTAGTATCTTTTGACATTTGCATATGTTTAGTTGCATATTTGTACATGCAATTAAATACAACAACAATACATTTCTAAATAAAACTATTTAGCATGAATTTATCGCTATTCATTTGATATTTCACTGTTTCGGTAGCCACGCCGTAAACCACGTCGTTAACTGTCAATTCCACTGTTCAAATGTGGCGACCACCAATATTTATTTAATGAAATCTCACAGCATATTGCCACAATTCATTATATTTTCAATTAAGCAAAATTGTACATTTTATCTATAACCAAAAAATGGTCACAAGCATACATGGGCCTCTGAGAATTAATAGAGTTGATGTGAATGTTATTTAAATTATTTACTGTATTTAATAAATTTTTATTAATACATACACGTATATCTCTGTATTTGAAATTAGCATAAATAAATTGAATAACTGAATTTATTTCGCTGAAAAGTTGTCTGCATAAAAAAATACACATACATAGGTACATATATTTCGAACAACTACCTAAGTTTGGGAAATAAAAAAATTACGATGTAATAATTTTTTGCAGAATCTATGTATATACGTACCTTCTGCTCAAATACAAACGAGACTGGCTCAATAAAACAAAAACGGTTAATTATTCTTCAATATTTATTTTATCCCCTTCAAAATAGTCACCATTAGAGGCGATACACATATGCCACCTTTTTTTCCAATCTTCATAACACTTCTGGTAGGCCGCTTTAGGTATGGCTTTCAGTTCCTTCTTCGAATTCTCTTTTATGACTTCAATCGACTGAAAATGCTTTCCACGAAGCGGCAATTTGAGCTTAGGGAAAAGAAAAAAGTCACACGGTGCCACGTCGGGTGAATACGGTGCTTGCGGAACAATATTTACGTCGTTTTTGGTCAAATAATCGCGTAGAAGACGAGGCGTATGAGCAACAATTTTGGAACAAGTCGAGCAGACACACGTCTCATGCCCTAAACATCGTGAATAATGCTATGAGCGGATCCATTTGATATGTTGAGCTCACTAGCTATCTCTCTTTCAGTCACACGACGATTTTCCAACACAATTTTCTTTACTTTTTCGACGTTTTCTTCGTTTATTGACGTTGCTGGACGACGATCATGGGGCAAGTTCTCCAGCGATGTACGGCCGCCCTTGAACGACTTATACCAATCAAAAATACGTGCACGTGATAGGCAAGACTCCCCATATGCATTCGGCAACATTTTCATTGCGTCCGTCGCACTTATTCCATTGGAATAACAAAATTTCAAACAAACTCTTTTCTCAACGTTAATTTCCATAGTAAAATTCGAAAAACACACTCGAGGTTGACTTGTTTATAGTACCGTAAAAAAAAACTATGTGACAGATCGCGCTAAAATTTGACATGTAAACTTACAACAGTCCTGCCAACCTAAGCAAAAAAAAGTATGGCCATATGTCTTGTCCTTGTCGAGTTATGGATAAAGTCTCCGTTTATATTTGAGCAGAAGGTATATACCATAAAAGAGAATGTAAATATAAATGACTTATATATAAGAGTCAAATATCGAAGTTCCTGCTAGAAATGTCTTGTCAAGTCTCAGGTCCAATAGAAAGTCTTGGTCTAAATGGAAACATCTGACGTTTTTCCGGTTTTGACTAAGCATTTTTGTCTAGTTCAAGACAGACTAATGTCGAAACTCAACTCCCTTCAATAGACATTTTGTCGAGCAGGCATAAATATTTGTTAGATTAGGTAAAATAAAACAACAATTTTATGTTTAATTTCAATGGTTTCAATATTATAATAACCAAGTCAGCATTATCAGTCACTCGATTGGTCTACCAGATTGAAGCACAGAAGGCGAACACTAAGTAGAAAAAATATCAGGAAGAATATGAGCTACGTCGCCTGCAGTCTTTCATTGTAAGGGCAGTAAAATCAAAACACAACAAGAACACGTTTGCATACCTATAAGGTCGACTTAACCCCGTATGTGAATCTCTTTATGTAATAATGGTTTTAGGGTTAGCTACATTTAAGACTGACAAAGAGTCTTGTCTTGTGGCACGTGTAGTATTTGCACACTTTTTATTTAATGTTTTATTTGTGAGTTCTCTTACTCATTCCTAATGAGCACTTTCAGTCACATCGAATAATTTATTTCGTATCGAATAATGCCTTAGGGCAGTAGTCTCCTTTGGAACACGAAAAAAAGCATTTCTTTAGAAATTTTTTTGAAAGGGAAGAAAATTATTGCGGTAAACGACATTTTCATACCATATCTAGATCTCCAGAAAGAATTTTTAATATCCAGAAATATTGGAATTTTCCGATGTTGTGATGAATTTGCTGAAGCGGCTGCAGTCTAAACTCGTGAAATGGTGTCGGTGATGAAGGTCGTGTGCTGCATCTGAAACAGTAAAACCAAATTCATTATTAGTGTCTCTTCTATATGAACTAAAAAAAAAATACCGAAGAAGTTTGAAAATTCAAAATTTGTTGCATATTTGAAAAAAAAAATCACTTTAAAAAAAAAAATTCCAGTTGCAAAAAAAAATTTAAATAATACTTTTGTCCAACTTTTTTACTACAAATAGTAAATAATTTAATATTGACGCTGGATCTCTTTCATTTATATTCTTTTTACTAACACCGGCACTCTTTTCTGAGACTTATAAAAATATAAAAATGAAAAATCGAGAAAACGCGCTTGAAATTTCTGGCCGAGCATTCGAACGTGCTCGACGCTTGGCCATTAAAACTGCTCTAGCTTCTAATCTATATTGAATTAGCCACTGAAATTTTGAGGACATATACTTGAATAATTTTTAATAGATTTAAGAAAAAGAAAATGCATTTTTAAAGCGTCTAATCAATTTGTTTCGTCTTCGAAGCACCTGGCATTACAGCATTTGAGACGGTGATACTGTAGAAACCTTTTCTTGGTAGCTCATTTAGCAGATCCTGACTCACAGATAATATTATCATATTTCCCTTTACTCCTAACTGGAAATGAATACTTAGCTTTTGGAGCTTCTATTTTTCTTTTACAAATCTTTCATAGGTTCGAGTAAATGGTATTTATGAAAAAAATATTCTTTTTTTTCTACCGGGAAGTGGAGAGGTCACAATTTGTCCGAAAATTTGTTGTTCACTTTACTTGAAATTTGGACCGCAGGTTACTTTTTACTTAAATTAAATTAAAGAGCATGTTTGCTTTTGAAAAGTGGACCCGAAACTGATCTAACGCAGAAAATCTTATCTGCTCATCTACCATATTTACTTAAAATGTGGTACACAATTAAATTTATTTGAAATTTGAGACAAGAGAAGCATGTTTCTTCCGAAAAGTGGTCCACGGCTCGACTTACTTGAAATTCTTTGAAATTGTATTATCAAGAAATTGTATTATCAAGACCAAAATTTAATGCTTTGTTACAAAGGACGGCCAGGATTCGAGACCTGGTTCTACCAGCATCCAAAAATTATTGAAAATTAATTTAAATAAAAATTTAAATTAAGTTTTCTAATTATAGTCGCCCCTGGTAATAGAATGTCAACCCCTCCGAGTGTATTTCTGACATGAAATAAAAGCTCCTCATAAAAAGCCATACCCGCTCAGACGAGTCTTAGTATAAACTGTATGTCCCTCCATTTGTTGGAAAAACATCAAGACGCAAAATAACAGGTTCGGTTCCAAAGAGCCAATTATATATACACTCTCCAGATCGCCGAAAATGTGTGAGATTTTTAAAAATATAAATCGTTTGTAAATCGTTCACTGTAGGCTCTGCTATCTCGGTCACAAAGGTACGATGTGTAGTTGGCGCCTTATGACTGCTCAAGGGATTTTCAACCGAATTCTTTATCCTTGCATTCTTCTAAGCCACCACCATCTACCGTCTGGTAGTTATGAAGAACTTTTTTCATTACAGAAAATCTTTCGAAGGTATTGATATTCCCTGCGACCAGGGTGTGACAAATCTTGATATATAATTTTTGTTGTTGGTCTGTCCGGTATTCTGTTTTATGATTTAAAGTGCCTATTGATGATTTTTTTTTTGATTTCCTGAAGCACATAACCTTAAAAGGCTTACAATGCTTACTACTCTCTTTAATGCAATTAAGAGTCATTCCACTGCTTAAATCTATTTCCATCCTCTCTCTCACTCTCTCTCTCTCTCACTCTCTCTCTCTCTCTTTCTTTTACACAGGTGAATCATCCGCATCAGCTGTTACTTCATCCGCTCCAGTGCGAAAAGCGTACACCGCCTGCATATTGGCAATGCTCTTCAGCATCATAATAATTGGTGGACATAACACATGACATGTTAATTTGCAGAAACGCAAAAACAAAAACAAAAACAGCAAGCAAACGGATTACGAAGCAAACAAGTTTTCAAAAAATGAATCAATACAATGTATGAGATTAGAAAAGATGGAAGAACTGTCGGCAACAAAGTCACAAAGTTTAATGACAGCAAAAACAAGAAGTAAATTAATAAGTCAAACAAAAACTAAAAGACATTTATTCTTAATCATGTAAGTTTATACGTGCTC
The DNA here is from genome assembly GCA_037013455.1 of Ceratitis rosa. Lineage (NCBI taxonomy): Eukaryota > Metazoa > Arthropoda > Insecta > Diptera > Tephritidae > Ceratitis > Ceratitis rosa. The sequence goes on from JAWMAG010000039.1 coordinate 14,171,411, forward strand.
CTACATATAGACAACCGTATCCATAGATATAAGTTACAAAAAAAAGTAAAATAAAATAAAATAACAAGAAATATGAATAGAGTTCGTAAGGATAAAGTTAAAGTAATAGAGATAAAAAATAAAGAAAACAAACTAAACAAACAAACACAAAACAGACTAAATCATCACTTGAGGTCAATGTAAAGCCTGCAAGCTATAAATTGGAAGCCCACAAAGAAACGAGTGATAAAGCAAATGTGAAGGTGAAGCAAAAGGGCGTCAGAAAAATAACGACATGCTAGCAGCAACAGGATGTAGAAGCAGGTAATGGGACACATACACATACACACACACACACATACACGTGCATAGTAATGTGGTGATGCAAAAGCAAACAAAGTTGCTTAGTGACAGTTAAAGTGGAATAAATGTGTGTATGTAAATCTATATATGTATATATGTATGCATGTATGTATGTATGTGTATACGCATGTATGTACATATGCATATAACTGCTATAACAAACATGTACATACCTACATACACGTACATCTAATTTACAACTACAAGTTAAGCGACTTACTGTTGCTCATACGACATGCCGCACAAACCAGGAAGGAGATGAAGACGCAAACACCTGCTGACACGTGCGTGTGGTGTGTTATGAGCTTGTCATTTACCTTTAACCGTTAGCGGTACGAAACGAAACAACAAGCCAATCTACATGTACTCTTAATACAAACTCGTATACAGATACACATAAAGACAAACGTATGTGTACATATGCATGTGCACACAGATAATGGGAAAAAATCCACATTAGCAGAAGTTAACTAAGCTAAGTGTATGATGTAATACCTTGTAACAGTAGGTAGGTGTAAGAGAATAAAAGGTATGTACAGGCATGTGCAATATACAAACATACATACATATATGCATGTTTATGCATGATTCTCTAAAAAATAGGCCAACTTAAAGGTATATTTGTACATTTAAATGTGTTCAGAATTAAAGCAAAAACTAACAAATTTTGACAGTTGTGGCAAATTGAATTTCACAGCGAAATTATCGAAGCGAGCAACTAGCGAACTTTTGTACATAATTATATTGTATTTTATTTAAATTTTATTACAGACATACACGAACATATATATGTGTATTTACATTTGTATTTATAAGTTTAGTTATATAGATTTTCTATGCAGAAGTAAGTGTGCTAAATTTAAACGAAATATGGATAGTAAAATTCAAAAAAGAGATAATATAATGAACTAAAATAAGAGATAAACGAAATGAAAAGCTTGTATTTAAAATTTAATAAAAATTTACGTTATGTGCAGATAAAGAAACTTTGTAAATGTGAACATCTTATTATTAGACATATACTACTGCGCTGAATAGAAAAACGGGGAAATATAAATTAGGAAATAAGATAAATTCCAGGAACATGAAGAATAAAATAGTTTAATGAAAACTACAAAAATATCATAAAACACATGCGAATAGTGAAAAAATACCTTTTTTTAGTTTCAAATACATTTGTAAAAGACACTAATAGCTGTGCAAATATATTGTATGTAGTTAAAAATGAACTTAATATCTTACTGCAAAGTACCAGAAATAAAAATCAAATAAAATGAAATAAAATAATTTAAAAAAAATAAAATAATAAAATAAAAAATAAAAATGAAATAACATAAAATATGTTATTTAAAAAATAATTAAATAAAAAAATTATAAAATGAAATTATATTATTAAAAAAATTAAATATTTTAAACTAAATTAAATTAAAATAAAATTATATAACACAAAATAAAATAAAATAAAAAATAAATTAATAAATAAATAAAAATAAAATAAAGTTAATTTAAATTAAATAAATTTAATAAAATAAAATATACAGATAACTTAAAATAAAATTATGTAAATATAATAGAATAAAATAAAATATAATGAAATAAAAAATAGTAATATATCAAAAATAAAATATAATAGAATAAACTATCAAAATAAAATAAATATATTAAAATAAAATAAAATTATGTGAAATAAAATATAAAAAAATAAATTAAAAATATAAAACAACTAAAATAAAATGGAGAAAATAATTTAAAGGAAGATAAAATAAAATAAAACAAACTTAAACAAAATGCAAATACATAAAATTAAATTATATTAAAAAATTATAAAAATAATATAAAATAAAAAAATATTTTACTAATATTAAGCTATTAAACTAAAATGAAAATAAATCAAATTAAACAATATAAAAAAGATAAAATTAAAATGCATAATATTAAATAAAATAAAATAATATAATATAAAATAATAAGTAATTAAATAAAATAATATAAAATAAAATACCATAAAAAATACAAAAAATAAATATAAATATAATGAAATAAAATTACATTATTAACAATTTAATTAATTAACTAAAGGTAACTAATTAAAATAATTTAAATTAAAAAATTTAAAAAAGATTAAACAAATAAAGTGACACAAAAAAATATAAGAAATTAAAATTATTTAAATAAAATTAATAAAATGTTATAAATTAAAATAAAATAAAGTAAAATAAAAATAAAATAAAATATTATAATAATAATATAATAAAAATAAATCAAATGTTTTAAAAAATATATATGGTAAAACAAAACAAATTAAAATTAATTTAAAATATTAAATAACACAAAATAAATAAAAAAAATTTTAAATAAAAAAATTGAATAATGTAAAAATATACAATATGACAAAATAAAACAAAAATAATAAATATAATAAAAATAAAATAAAAATACTATTTAATATAAACTAATTTAAGTTAAATCAAATGTTTAAACAATAAAATTATAGTAAGCAAAATTTAATAAATTAAAATAAATACAAAAATCCTTATAAATAATATAATATTGTAAATAGAAAAGTAAAATAAAGAAAATAAAAAATTATATTCTACCATAAATTTAATTGTTCTTCACATTGTACTTTCCCTAACCAACATACACTAACTAGATTAATCCATTCCTATAGATAATCAATTGTTATTTATGTACAAAAAAATACTGAAAACGGAGTGAAAGTATGTTTTTATAAAAAAAACTTTTAAATTTTTGGACGGGCTCATACTCCAATTGGTGGTATGAATCTTATTGGTTTTCCAACAAATTTAAGGTTTATCTTAAGTTGCCTCCGAATGGGCGGAATTTAATGTTTGTCATACCTGACCAACCGAGTGTTAGTACGCAATGTTAACCACACGGCTAGTGTTCGCCCGAACTTGAAACTTGTTTAAATTCGGTGAAAATGCTTGTGTCTTAAGCGTTGATATTCATGTAAATTTGTTTAGAAATACGTGTATGTAACACTAATGCGGTTGTACACTGTAAATCAAGCTAATTAACCGCAATTGTTTAACTAATTAAGTTCGTGACTGACAGTGTGTTTGTATGGGTGTGTGACAATGCGATTAATCGCACAAACGAGCAATTAAACTTGTGGGAAGATTTCTATAATTAATATTAAAGCTTTTTTTATGAAATTACATTATTATTTCCTTATTTAACAGTGTAACTGTACTCTTTAACCATACCCAAAATAAACGAAGATTAGGCACATTATAAATCATTAAATAGAGAGAGAAAATTGTCCAGTCCAAATAAATTAAAGAAATGTTCATATGCTTAATGAATTAAAAATGCAAAAAAAAAAAATTTAAATAAAAACAGGCAGAGAAATTAAGAATAAACGAAGTCCTAAAATCAAAAACACAGTAAAAATAAAAATAAAAATAAAAATAAAAATAAAAATAAAATCTATAATATTAGTATTTTAACGCCATATATATATATATATATCATAAATAAATATAACACACATTACATTAGTTTAAAATAAATTTAATTAATATGTAAAATATTAAAATGTTAGCTTAACTAAGTACTTAAAATAGATACATATATAAAATAATGTTTGAGAATTTTCTCGAAAAAGCATACTTATGAAAGTATATATGTGGAGAAGGCTAAAAGGTATTATATAGATTTTTTAATAAAATTAATTTTATTATTTGGAAAGTGGTTATAACACCATACAAAAGAAATAGAAAACTCTATTTTAAAATAGTTCATATCTATATAATACCACTTTTTCCGGATAACAATACGCGATTTGTATGTTCACTGTGTAAAAATAAAGACTCTAGATTTAAGCCCAGCAGGAATACTAAATCAAAATAATATAGAAAAATTGTGTATACACTTTTGAAATTCGCTCGATGGTGTTGAAGACTGAGATGCACGCTAATTAACAGAAAAACAACTCGCCAATGTAAAATCCACTCCGAGTATAAATAGAAATCAATAATCTACATTTACATAAAAATAAATAGGAATACTTTAAAGAAGATATAACTATATACGTGCTCTGTCTAACATATGTGTATACATATACATATACCTACATACATCGCATGAAAAATAGCCCCACACAAGTCTTTAACATTCTCACGAAACATCTATGGAATTTCAAAATATATTCGCATGTGTGTATGTCTGCATATAGTACATTGTATATTTAACTATCTACTAAGTGGAATATTTCAAATATTGTAAATATTAATTTAAATTAACAACTACAACAACTATTGTATAAGCCAAAAATGACAAAATGTCGTGGTTGAACATAAAATCCAATGCTAATGGTTGAGTAAAACCCAAATATATATATAACATATAAATACATTAATGTATGGTATACATGTACAATTCCAATAAAAAAATTCAATAAATTAAATAAATAAATGATACAATTTAATTGAATCAATATACAAACAATTTTTTCATTTCATTTTTTCCAAAAAAAAATTTTTTTTTTTTGTAGACAACTAAAGCATCCGTAGGCAATAATATGAATTTATATATTCCATGGCGACTGGTAGATGAACTCAAGTTCTACAAAAAGGCTTATATGTATAAATTGGGGATTTTCGTCCGAGCTTCTCCATCTTCTTTGTGGTATGCATCTTGATGTTTCTTTTTTCAACAAATGTAGGTTCATCCTAAGCAACCCCTGAACGGTTGATGGTATTTTTATAAGAAGCTTTTTTTTCATATAAGAACTACACACAGAGGGGTTAGCATTCCCCGGCGAGGAGTCCCGAGAACTCCACAGAGCGTCCTCGCTCCAAATATTGAAGAAGAGACAAAGCGCTCCACCCATAAAGTAAAATGAGGAATGGTCATCCTGCGCCACCTCGAATTTTTTAACATGCAGTTCATCCCTGAACTCCTTCAAGAGCCATTGGGCTCGATCAATATATTTATGGGTATCATATTAGGTGCAGTAAAAAGAAATCTATTACTTTTGATTAAAATTGAATGGTTTATTTTTTCTTTACATATTCAGCCCTATTCAAATGGTTCCAAACGGTTTTTAGTGCAATCTTTAGGCTCTTGGGCAATCGAAACATTGTCGGACTCGACATGTCCATGATTTTATCGACATTTTTGACAATTGGCCTCCACTCCATGAAGCATCTTTTACAACCGGAATTACCGGTATGAAACCGAGATTGTGCATAATTCGCTATAACAGTATCACTACCATAACGCTATATACATTTTTGGCCGCCTGGCTTGAGTTTTCGCCCTTATCGAAGAAAAACTGTAAAATATAGCGTATTTTTTCAATACTAGTGTCCATTTTTGACGCACGCTCAAACAATACTGAATCAACTAATCACAAAACTGTCAGAAAAGGTTTTTTTGTACGAAATGTCATCTTTCTAACGCCATCTAACCGAACCCGATCGGACTTATACCTACAACGCGAGATACAGATAAAGAAAGCCATCTATTGGAGAAATAATGGATTTCTTTTTACTACACCTAATAATATATAACCATATTTTCCCTGCTTCTAAAAAACCTCTCACTACTACCCCCAAAACTTAGACAACTATAGTTCGACGACACCGAGAAGAGTCACAGATAATTTTCTCATTCAAACAATTAGCTAAAGTCTGCTTTTCAACGATTAGTTAATTATTTTAATTCGAGGAAAAGAGACTAACCGTATCTCCCGGCATGCAAGTGTTAAGGTAAGTGATATTTTGTGAGGTAAAAGCAATAACCGGTTGAGTTTTTCCTTCAAACTTACCGCCTCCGAAATTCAAGCTAGAAATAACTTGGCGGGTTGACAATGTCTGCTAAGGGGTGACCGCCTTAAAAATTAACATTTTCTTTCATTTTAGATCTCGGATTGGCCATAACTTGAACCCAGGCCTTTCAACCTAATACCGTTTAGTATGGCTGCTTTGTACTCTAAAATAAGGTAAAAATTATTCCATTTTCTTCTTGTAGAATGTAGAATGAATGAATGAATTAAATGAAGATTGGGTTTCTAAGCTTAGACGAAATTATATCATAATAAGTCTATATATCGTAAGTCTAGAAACCCAATCTTCATTTAATTCATTCATTCATTCTATTGTCACGTATGTGCCACTTGCAGGTCTGTAAAAGGATCATCTATTCTCTAACAAACCTTCACCCCTTAAACCGCTTAAGCATAGCTTTGAGTAGCGTTCGATATTTCTCAATTTGAGGTTTTTATACCCGAACTTTCTGCGTGGTTTCACTTCTTAACTTGTAGTCCACCCTCAGTTATTTTCGCTATGAGTTGTTGTAAATATACTTCTCCAAAGCCCCTGCAGCTCCAACGGTGTAAGATTTTTAGTAGCTTTTCTGTTCACCTACCTCAAGATCCATCTGTCCACCTGTTTAAGTGCCATGAGGCATCCGGAGTAATAACTTAGGTTGCAGGTGACCGTCTCCAATATGAATCCTTCCTCTGCATCTAAGATAGCGTTCAACTTTCGAAGGCTGATACATCAGTCTATATCACCAGCATAAGATAGAAAACCTTTCCTAAGATATGGATCACTTCACTTTATTTTCCACTTTTACAAGCATTTCCAACGTCCAGCCTAGCCAAAAGTGTATGTTATGCGTTTGAGTGGGTGACACTCATGATGGGCGCTTTGTGCGCTTTTTATATGACACCTAATGGCAACACACCGGCTCGGAAGCTGTAAAACCTTGTAGCAAAGGCCTATAGCATTAGCAGTGGCTGCCTTTAGTCTAAGCTGAGTTAATCTCTCAAACAGGAGTGACTGATGTGCTAATGGGGAATTAGAGTTGCCATTATTTTTCTTTTTTGGCTCAAGTTGCTGTTTCTTCCATATCTATTGAAGTAGTCCTGCTTTCAATCAATAATTTTCATGTCCAGTAGTAGGTGAGATAATTTCATTTAGACAATTTAGAAGATTTCAGCGAAACTTCATCAGTTAGTGCGCTTGCAACAGTTTTTCTATTTGGAAATGTGTCATTTCTAGGGGAGTGTTTCTATTATACATTCATTTTCTTCAATTATAGTGTTTTGTTCTTAAAAGAAATGTGGAAACCATATTTATCATTTTTGGTATTTGCCTTGTTTGCAGCCCAGTTCGCCCGGGTTCAGCTTGCTTGGATCAATGGCAAACCACAGCTACCGTTTTGATGATTTCTGCATATCAGCTTCAGCCTTAGAACTAGAAAGGAAACATATTGCAAACAATATGAATGAGATATCAGTTACTTTAATAGATTCGATTATACAAACTCTGAGTTATTGCAGATCACTTCAGAAGACGGCTGGACGTAAAACAACATAAAATCTTGTCTTGTTCTGGTGGCAGATACATAGAGAATAGACTTAAGGTAAGATACAAGTCGACGGTTTATTTTTGGAATATTTTGAATTTGTACAATCTATTGAAAAATCGTTGGAATGATAGTTTGAAACGAATATGCCTCAAACCAACTCTTCGAAAATTGTACTTAGATCTGGGCGTGTGGTGCTTCAAGGTCATTCTAGAACTGTGTAGATTGCTCTTGCTCAAATCATCTTATAACGCTTCATAGAAGCTTTTCAAAAGGGCGCGCATACGCGTCATAATCATCACTCAAGGAAACTGCACGTAATCCACACAAATCACAGTCAAAGACGTACAAAATCCGAGGCAGCACATGACGCACATACAAACACATTGGAGTATGCATTTAACTGAGACCCTCAAATGGCAAAAGACAAGGTGTCTAACCACAAGCACCCGAAAGTTGTTGTAGCGCATACAAATACACACACACACCGCACACATGAACACCTCTTCAAAAAAACTTAAAATGCAACATCATGTTAGTGGCACTGTGCTGATGAGCAGCAGCAGCAATGCAACAAGATCATCAGTGTTGCTGTTGCTTTTGCTGTTGGTGATGCTGATGCTGATGCTGTTGCTGATTCTAGCGCTGATTACGCTGATGCGTGTTGCGGATGCAGTCGGGCAGAGGATGGCCGATAATGATGTTGATGCTGACAAATGAATGCCATGCCTGTTATGTATTATGTGCAAGTGTGCGTGTGTTTGGGTGAGTGTCTGTAAGAAGTTGTTTTTGCAGCAGCAGCTCAGCTTTTGCTGATTGTGCTCGAAATGTTGCGGATGTTGCAAATGCGTACGTGTATATTGGAATATGTTATTGTTGTTGTTGTTGTTTTTGTTGTTGCTGTTGCTGACGATGTGGAGAAAGAACGAAAAACAAACAACCTAAGCCAGCGCGAACGTCAGCGTCAATAGTAAATGGGCGTTACAGGCTATTTGCTTGCACCACAGTCACACGGTTCGCATTGAAAGCTTTCCGTTTTCTCTTTTTCTTATTTTATTTTATTTTATTTTATTTTTTTCCATTTCTTTGCTTCGCCCTATACAGCTGCTGCGGTCTGTCAACTCGTGCAAGGAGATTTTCCCGCAGGTGATTACATTGCACTCGGAAGTTGCTTCTGCGGTTATTTTCTTTTTTTATGAATTTATTTCTTTTTCTGTTTTTATTTTTTTTTTCGTAGGGATTTTGCATACTTAAAGCCTTCGTCGATTATTTCCGTGTTTTTTCTTCCTAGTTTTTTGGTTCCATACGATTTTTGGTTTATTTTACTGCATACGTTGCTATGAATACTTTTATCTTCACCACTTCACCTTCTGGCATTGGTCTATTATTAGGTATAGTCCATGTGAGTTAGTTCGTGTAGTTATTCTATGGATTGGTCTTAGGTACTTCTTCATGTGTGCGTTTTCTGTCCTCTAAGTGTTTACTTTCATTTATTTAACTTTCTACACTATTATAGCCTCCTATGATAAGTTGACTTACTTACTGCTGAGAACTGAAGCACAACGTTTTTGCTTTTTTTTCTGTTAAAACATGAAATAAGAGTTTTATAAAAAGAATCTATTATTTGTTTCCAATATAAACTTTAAATAATTTTTGCGCAAGCAATACCTTAATAGCAAGAAGATTGTTAATAAATTGTTAAAAAAAAAACTGAAAACAAAGCTAAAATGTTTCCATTTTTCTAAAGGTACCGTGAGATTTGTTAAACCCTTCATTAGTTATGCTTCCACATATATGATTTTACTAGCCAAAGGCTTTAAATAATACAGAGTTTTCAAATAAAAGGTTTATTTTGACATTCAAATAAAAATAAAATTATTTTAGTTATTTCAGTGTAAATAGAAAAACATGCCATTAATAATGGAAAACAATATCAGCTATATGACCGACAGTGCTAAGCTTACAGAACCATATCCGTTTTATGAAATTTTCCATCACCAAATCACAAAGTATCTGCTGTATGCGCTCAATAGTTTCACGAATTTCATCTTTGAAGTCTTGAATCGACGTTGGCCTGTTGGCGTGGACCTTATCTATCAGGTAGCTCACAAGATGTCGGTGGCCAATTGCGATCACCTATTCGAGAGTCCAAAAATTTTTCCCTTCAAAGATCAATCGTTTCGTCGCTTATATGGCACGTAGCGCCATTTTTTCTTTTTTTTTTTTTTTTGAAGTAAACGTGTCCAGAACAACATCATCCGATTCCGGCCATGAAAAATCTCCCATCATCTCTCGGTGGCGCAATCCATTCACGGTACCAGCATCATTTTCGAAAAAGTAAGATCTAATGCCCCCGTCGGACCATAATCCACGCCAAACAGTTGCACGTTGTGTATGGAGAGGCTTTTCAACAATAAATCCTGGGATTTCCGTGCCTCGGATGCGGCAGTTTTTCTTATTGATGACTTTTCCAAGGAAGTGTCCCATCGATGCGAAAAGGTGATAGTCGGACGGGGCGAGGTCTGGAGAATACGGCTAGTACGATAATATTTCCCAATTAAATGTTTTTAATGTGTCTTTCACCAATTTAGCGGTATGAGACGGCGCGTTGTCATGTTGCAAGATAACTTTGCCATGTCTTCGGGCCCATTCCGACCGTTTTTCGATCAACGCATGATTCGAATTGATCATTTGTTGTCGGTAGCGATCCGTGTTCACCGTTTCACCAGGTTTTAACAACTCGTAGTACACCACACCACACTGGTCCCACCAAACACAGAGCATTGTCTTGTGGCCAAAGCGATTTGGCCTTGAAGTCGATGGGCCAGCTTCCCAGGGAAAAGCCATGATTTTTTCGCTTCGGGTTCTCAAAATAAATCCATTTTTCGTCCCCAGTGACAATTTGATGCAGAAAAGATTTCCTTTCGAATATTAAAGCAGCATTTCACAAACGGTTTTTCGATTTTCCATTTGTCTATCGTTCAGCTGGTGTGGCACCCATTTTCCATACTTCTGGATCTTTCCCATGGCTTTTAAGCGTTGGCAAATTGCTCCTCGAGTCACATGTAGTGTTTCTGCCAATTGCACTTGAAATTCGGGCTATTTCTTAGGCTTACCAGAAGATTACTCTACTCTTCGTAATCTTGACCAGAGACCCTTTTATTCGAAAAACTCAATTTTGTGGTTTTATTCTAAAAGGAATTTTTTTCCTATAAATAAACCGGAGACTTGGAAGCAAGTTCGATTTGCTCGAAATGTGTATAAATAAGTAATTCATTCTTTATGGGAAATAAACAAAATAAAAAAAAAATAAGTATAACTTGTATGTAATCATAGATCGTGTGGAGGTACGTTCGCTTCGCATTTATATTTTTCTTCGGCTGCGGGTTACATTCAACTTGAGAGTGAATAAGCGTACATCCGAATGTTACATTTGGTTTACTTCAAGGCCTTCATATTGAGATTTTCATGAAGGATTTCGAGCAGGGAAGAAGTGACCCACACATACATACACGGTGTGTCCCAAAAATAACCAAACTTTTTGGATATAAAATAGTAAAATACACATTATATTATCTTTGAAAGTTATTATTTATTCAAAATAGGTTCCATTTGACTCAACACAACGTTTGGAACGATCAACCAGCGCATGCATAGATTTTTTTAAGTCATTTATAGAAATGTTCATCAGTACCTTGGTTACGGCTGCTTCATTTTTTTCAATTTTTTTTTAATTTTTTAAACTTCAATTTCAATTTTTTTTCAAGTTTGACACAAAATTTTATATATGCTTTTTGTTCCATTTTATTTTTGAACCATTAGCACACTTTTGGTTTTATTGAAATGGCTGTCACTTTTACATCTGTCATCCGACTTACATGAAGTCAGGTGCGTTTGAAAGAGGATGAATGTATCTTTTTAATGTTGCAAATTTTCAATAGATGGCGCTGTATGTTGTATGATTTAAATATAAAGTTCGGTTATTTTTGGGACACACGGTGTATATTTCAAATAAAAAAGCAAAAAGGAGAAAAAACGTCGGTGAGTCTGTTGATTTGTACTGGCAAGGAAATAATCTGCTTCCAACATGATTTTTCAAGCTAAGGCTCAGGTTTCACTGCAATTGAACATTGTTGACGTTGACTCTGAAACCGGGCGTATGACTGTTGGTTAAAAGACATACACCATCTGTGGTGAGCTTCGTCGTATGGGCCAATCCGATGATTGTATTGTGCGATGAGCCAAGAAAGATGGTTTGTTCACCAAGGATTTCTAATTATATATATGTATTTAATTGAAATGAGTTGCAATTTTTAAGATTTATAACTGGGAAAATAGTACAAATTTAATACGGACACAATCGAACAACAACTACGCCTTTGTTCCGCATAACAGACTTTTTACTTTCTACCACCGGCTCGACTCTAAATCGAATATCTAAGGCATTAGTGAAAAGAATTCAACCAATTGGCAATGCTAAAATCCTACTGGAATGGCTGATTGACCTCCCACATTTACAACAGACTTCCTCTTTCCCTACAGATCTATGTATGTACTTAATGTAAATACCAGTCGAATATCAAATGCTCGGTTCTACACGAACTCAGTCTTCCTTACTTGCCAAAATTGTAAATGTAAATAGGGCAATATCTTCCATTTTCTTGTTGAAATTACCTTGCATTTCGCCACAACTTTTCTATCAACTAAAATTTTCATATTTCGTTTTCAACAATCTGAGATTTGAAATAAAAAATAGAGTTTCAAACTGCTGCATTTCTTGGTAATTCAACATTGCGGCAAAGCGTATTTTTCACTTACGAAATACGAAATGCGAAAGTTTACAACTGTAAGTGGTGCAATCTTATGTATTGGGGCGGAGGGACCACATGACATGTGAGCAGGCATTGTCTGCACTGCATATGAGTGTTATATTTAAACAAACCAACTTACACCATTTTGAACAGTTTTCAGTATGAAAAGTGTGCAGAAGAGCCATAATGAATCAACAAGGCGAGGAAGAACGCCGGAATATAAATATGTATGTATGGTACATGCAGGTGCATTGCATCTTGTTTATGAAAGCCGCTCAGGAATGATATGCGAAAAACTTTATGCTTATGGATGAGCTTAGCTGAGTTACTCGTACATCTGTGGGTATACTGTATACATATGTACTATGTATATGTGAGCCTACCTGCATGCATGCCAACACAGAATTTAGGTGCGGTGAGTAAGCCACAGAAAACTTGGTTTTGAACTTGCAACGGTGCAGTGAGCTTGTTGGCCAGGTTAACAATGAAAAAAGTTTACGAGTGCAACTGACAAGAGATAAAAGCATAGATCCACATGTACACTAATATCACAACAATAACAAATGCACATATATACCAGCTGCAGTGATATACCCAACTAGTCAAAAGAAGCACTAGTTTACTACTAGAATTTAAAGACCGAGTTGGCACTGATTGGAAATATACCAAAATTAAACTAATTTTTAAAAAAGTATTTTCTAAACATTTATTCATTTATTTATTCTCTATTATTGTTGTTTGTGCTCTGAAATATACTCAATTACTTTTATTCTTGACATTGCTTGACGTGGGGTGTCGGCAATTAGTAAAATTAAATTTCTATAATTTTGGTGGTTGGTCGGTTACTCGAGACCTGGCAGCAGAGTGGCTTTTTCGATCATACGAGATTAACATTGATTGGCGAATCAAAACGCAACGACTACACCGGCAATATCATGCTATCCAGATGGATGAGAATACTCCAGCTTTGAAAGTATTTGCAGAGGTACCAGCAGGTGGAAATAGAGAAAAAGTAAGACCACACTCTATTGCAAAGACACGGTTGAGAAGAAAGTGAATTCACTTGCTATCTCCGAACAAGAGCAAGCAACAAAAAGAAACGACTAGCGTGTTGGTATTAACTTGTCTAAGCGTAAGCGATTCCTATAACAATAAAGAAGAAAAAAATTCTTTAACTTAAAATTGTGTTTTATTATGTACATACACGTATATTTCTCAGTTGTTTAATAATATTCTGCATGAGTATAAAATTCAAGCTTCAAAAATAAAACATAAAATGAATAAAACTAAAAAAGTTAATAAATATTTTTTTTTCATAATTTTAAGACTCAGCAAAAAAAAATTTTGAAAATCATAAAACTTGACTTTAAATTGAAACAGTGTTTTGTTTTAAATTTTGGAAAATTTTCGGTACAAAACTGAACTAGTACCATTTTTGTTCACTTTGAACTAGTACAAGACTATTTAGATTCTGATCAATAAACGAAAATTATATTTGTATATATTTATATTTTGTACTTTTTGTCAATATACATAGAAAATAATCAGTGGACTAATCAGTGCTCAAAATTTGTGGAATGCGTCCTACTGTTTATTCTATGTCACCTCCGAACGGCCGATGGATTTTTATAAGGGGATATTTATTTTAAGTCATAAAAACTGGCAGAGGGCTTGTTATTCCTGCACCCTGGTCATCAGAATAGCAGTAACGTACGGAATACTAAACACTCAGCTAATTATGAAGTAGTTCATTACTAGTTTAGTTTAATTTATGCACATATAGTTTCTTCATATATTTCTACCCCGCGTTCAAATATACCACCTCTGAACTACTTCAAATTATAATTTCAGGTGAAAATATTCACCTACCATATTGAAAAATTCATTAACTAAAATTTTTATATTTGGAACAAGTTTAATCTCTTTTGAACTAGTTTTTTTCAGATATATTTGCTATTTCCTCCAGCTCCACACCACTCTACATGTTCCCAACCCTACTTCAAAGGTGCACACTCATTCCTTCGGCTTCGCCCATGACAACCGGTAACATTTCCCATCGCGAAATACATACGTGTATGTACATACGTACAATATGAGCACAATGTGAGTACAATACAATGCACAGCAAAGAGTAACGACTACACATTTTCTTTCTAATTTCAATTGTCATAATGCACTCAGCACCAACGTCTGCGCCGTGCCATAGCATACCGTGTTGTAGGTGAATGGGAGCAGTCGTTGATTTGGCTGCTAACATGGTTGGAAATAACAGAAGCAGCAACAGCAACAGCACCAACAGCAACTACCGCTATAAAACCAATGTCATCTTGGCATGCATTTCTGCTTCATGGCTGTCATTAGAATGCAAAAGTTGTTGCAGCTGCTGTGGTTTCGCCTTTCACTTTTCGCCGTTGTTGCACATTGAGGTTAACACTACAATAGCCATTGAACGTAGGTAGATAAAACAACAATAGCAAGATCTAAGGAAGCGACAGGCTTAGATGGAACCTAAAATGTTAGAGAGTTTTATACACTATTGCGGCAGCGAAAAACGTCCGAAAGAATATCAACATAAACGGTTATTTCAAACAAGCGGTTTATTGAGTTTTAACAATCAAATCAACAGCACAGTTTTAATATCTAAAATCAGGTATTAATAAGTATAAATAAAGAACTCTTTTAACAATACCAAAGACTTACTTCTCGTTTTCTTCTTTCAAACGTTCTTTACAAAATGAATTCAAAAATGGAGTATAGAAAATGCATATAGGTATAAACGCTTCGTTAAAATTTGAAACTTTTAACGAAATAAATTGAAGTGATACCATACTTATAAATTCAGTAATATTTTAAGAGTAAATCAAGATTAATAGTAAATCAAAGTTAAGAACATAAATGTAATATTGAATTAAGGAAATCTTAAGTCTAATCAGCAACATCCCGCCCCCCGTGAATCGAACGGGCTCCGGGAGATTCACGAACCACATCTAAAACGGCTAATTTTGTAGCTGGTCTACGAAGAGTACCAGTAGTTGTTTTTATAATAGCTGAACGCACTTGACCATCTGGCGCAGGAAATATCTCTGTTACAATACCTCGCTTCCATTCGCCCCGACGCTCGTTTTCATCACATACAAGCACCACATCACCAATCTTGATAGGTTCTTCACGTTGGCACCATTTGCTCCTCCTTGTGAGAGTTGGAAGATATTCTAACACCCACCTCTTCCAAAAAGTTTGCTTCATCTGCTGTAAGATCTGCCACTGCTTACGTAAACATATATTCTCGCCTATACTTGGTGTTTGAATATCGTTTGGACAACCCAAAATGAAATGATTCGGAGTTAGAGGTTCTGCATCTTGGTTGTCTATGGGTAGATAAGTCAAAGGACGAGAATTTACCAGATTCTCCGCTTCTATAAATAAGCTCTGTAGCGTCTCTACTTGAGGTACGTTTGTCTTCAACGTAAAAGATAGTACTCTCTTCACACAGCGCACCATTCTTTCCCATGCACCCCCTGCTGATGGGTTACCAGGTGAATTGAATATCCATTCTATACCCTGCCGCGTGCCTTCTTCGACCAACCCTCTTTCTACCAACATCGAGTCCTCTTTACTCGCTCCTACAAAATTTGTGCCTCGATCGCTTCGAATCCTAATGGGAACTCCGCGCCTGTTTATAAAATTTCTTAAACATATTATAAAGGCATCCGCAGACAAATCTCTAGCCAACTCTAAATGTATTGCCCTTACAGTAAGACATGTAAAAAGACAACCCCATCTTTTTTCTCGACGACGTCCCACGGCTACTAAATAAGGTCCGAAAAAATCCACACCTGTGTAGCTGAAGACCCGAACAAAAGCAGATAGTCGGTCTCTAGGTAATTGACCCATAAGCGGCGGTTTTGGTTCGGCGTTTTTATTTTTACAATATTGACAATTTTTAGCAGCTGAGTTGACTATTCGACGCAAGCTTGATATCCAAAATTTCCTTCGAATAGCACTTACTATTGATTCTTGGTTCTGATGTTTATATTTCTCGTGGTAGTGACGTACAATTAATCCAGTCAGAGGATGATTGTTTGGTAAAATAATTGGTCTCCTCGTATTTAAGGGAACGCATTCTGCATTATCAATTCGACCTGATAGTCTCAAAACTCCCTCATTATCAATCGTTGGTGTTAGATTAAAAAGTGGACTGTTCTTAGAAACAGCATCTCCATTCGACAAATCACGCAATTCATCAGGATACGTCCACTTTTGGACAAGGCGACAAATCAATTTTTCAGTTTCATCTATGTACTTTGCTGTCAATAATAGACTTGAAATAGGATACGATTTCTTCCTTTCGTTAATTTTTAGAGATTTAAATTTCAGTACAGCTATTCTAACCCAGGTCATAACCCTAAGCAATTTATAATAGTTAGAAAAATTTTCAAATTTTATTACTTTAGGATCAAGGTCGACGACAAATACGCTTTTCAAACGCCTCTCAACTTCACAAGACTGGTTGATACAACTATCGGAAAGGATTGGCCAAGTCGCTTCCGACTCTTTCAAGAATTTCGGCCCACTTATCCATTTGGAGTTATTAGCAACTTTTGATAGCATACGGGTAGCTTCGTCAGCGGGATTCTGCTTGCCGGGTACCCAACGCCACCAAGTGATGTCAGATGAATCCAAAATCTCCGTAATCCTGTGCGCTACAAACTGCTTGTAGCACCGGCTGTCAGACATGATCCAACTTAATACTGTCTTTGAATCAGACCAAAATGTTACGTTCTGTGGTTTCACGTCATGACCACTTAATATTGTATTTTTTAGGCGAACTCCCAGTACCGCAGCCAAAAGTTCCAGTCTTGGTACAGACAAAGCTTTAATTGGGCTACATCGTGATTTCCCAGCTACGAATACTATGCTTACGTTACCGTAGACGACTATTCGCCAGTACGCTACTGCGGCGTATGCAAGTTCGCTTGCATCGACGAAGATGTGCAAGTCTATCTTGGCAGTATCTTTATTGAA
Organism: Ceratitis rosa; assembly: GCA_037013455.1. NCBI lineage: Eukaryota > Metazoa > Arthropoda > Insecta > Diptera > Tephritidae > Ceratitis > Ceratitis rosa. Next base: position 14,188,930 of record JAWMAG010000039.1, read on the forward strand.
ATTTTCATGATAACAACGGGGAATATTTAAACTTTTAGCCTGATCCAAATCTTTATACCAATTGTACCACTCTGAAAAAATTTTCTCCGGTATTGGTGATTTCCAATCTACATTCAGGCGCCATAAAGTTTGCAATAGAATTTTAGACTTTATGGTTACGTTCGCAAGGTAGCCAAAAGGATCAAATATAGACATCGTAAGACTTAATACTTCAGCTTTTGTCGGACGTCGAGCGCCAGATAGTACATCTTTTGGTACTTTCGAAAACTTTAATACAAAACAAAACTGGTCATCCATGCAATGCCAGTGCATTCCCAGTACCTTTTCAGTCGACGATTCTTTGGAATCAAAGTTCATCATATCTGTGGATGACGATGATGATGATTCATCTGAAAGTGCAAAACGAACATCTGCACAATTAGACAAAAATCCACGTAGCTCGAATCCGGCGGACGCGTTAATTCGCTTGACCATCCTCGAAACGTCTATAGCTTCCTCTGATGTATCGAAACTATCACCGTAATCGTCAACATAATGACAATCAATAATTGCGCTAGTAGCCCTCGGATAATCTTTTGCAAACTTCTTTGCGTTTACATTCTTAACATATTGAGCTGAACATGGTGAACACACCGAACCGAAGATCATTGCTGTCATTACATACACTTCCGGTTCCTTGGTTGAATCTCCATTTCGCCATAAAAACCGTTGTGCTTCTTGGTCTGCTTCACGTATTTTCACGCGGTGAAACATCTCGCGTATGTCAGCACACACACCTATTTGACCCTGCCGGAACTTAAATAAAATTGACAACAAAGGTTTAGGTTGATAAGCCTCAGGTCCTTTCAATAACCTTGAATTAAAAGATACTCCATTAATGGAAGCTGCAGCATCGAATACCAAACGCCTTTTATTTTCTTTATTAATATTGCAAACAGCAAAATGTGGCAAATACCAAGTTTGAGGACAAATCTTCGATGCTTCCAAACGTGATAATTTTCTAGCATATGATTTGGTTATATACTCATCTATTTTGTTATTGTACCAATCGAAAAATGTTTTGTCTTTAGACATTTTTGACTCTATAATTTCAAGACGCTTGAGTGCCATACTATAACTCTCAACAAATTTGATTTCATCGTGACTCCATAGTAACCCAGTTTCATATTGCGTACTAATTTGTTTAGTTGTTTCGGAAAGAATTGTTTGAGCCCTTTTATCGGCTTCGCTAATTACTGGCTGAAGTAGTTTCACACCAAAATTTTCTATACTAAAATAATCCATCATTTGTTTTTGTATGTCTCTCATCATGTTTATCTCACAATCGATACTGCACACTACTCCATCAGCGCTTTCTTCATTAGAGCCAAATAGTATACAGCCTAAATTGGATCTATGAATCGAAAAACATTCATCAAGATTAATTACTTCTAACGGTCGAACTAAATTAATATGTGGCATGCCAATGAGAATTTGTGGAATAGCATTCTCATAGTCTTCAACTGAAATATCATTTGATATTTTATATTTTGATTTAAAACTTTCAAAATTTAGTGTCTGCGCTGGTAATTCAAGCTTTTTCGTTGTACGTACGTTTCTCATTTGATAATTTGGTGTATTTCCCCTAACACCAGTAACTTCTAAATCTATGTGTTTCGAAAGTTCGCTTGTTGTTTTACCTCCTATCCATCTGAGTGATAACAAATCTTGTGGTCCATTCAAACCGACAGCTTTGATAATACTTTCTTCTATTAATGATATTTTTGAACCATCATCGACAAATGCCATGACTTTGCATTTACCTCGAGGCCCTTTTATTTCTATGGGTAAAAATTTAAATAAAGTTTTCTTACTAAATTCCCTTTCGAAAATGGTATGAACACTACTGGTTTTATCTACCATCTGTTTTTGAAAATCTGTATTTGTATTCGAAATTGGCTTTGAGTTGCCACCTTCATCTTTAACACTAAAGTTTTCATGGAGCAATCTGTTATGAATTCTTTTGCATGAATTAAGACCGCACTCACGGCGACTTGTACAATTAGCAACACTGTGACCTGAACGTAGGCAACAAAAACATAAATGATTTTCTTTTACAAACTTCCATCGTTTGTTGCATTCGATATCTTTGAACTTTGAGCACTGGTATAAATGATGATTATTTTGGCAGTAACCGCACTTTATTTCTGTCATTACCAACACTGGCTTTACAGACTTATTCGTTTTCGAAATCAGCTGATCATTTACATTCGAAGTCTTTGGTGGAATAAACTCTGCTGCTATTGAAATAAACATTGCTATTTCTTGCAGCCAATTATTAAAATTTCTAATACTTGGATAAGATAACCTCAAGGAAAAGGCGTAGCGAGCCCATTCTTCACGTTTGCTCATAGGAAGTTTACTCACCAATTCATCTAAAAGCGTCGGATTTGTTAAATGTGCAGCAGCACCGGCATTCTCCAAAAAGGCTGTTAAGTTGCTTACCATTGTACTAAAGGCAATTATATCGATCAATTTCCCTCCGGTGATAGGTGGAAAGGCACGGGCTTTAGTTATTTGACTACGAATTAATAATTGTGGACGTCCAAAATTAAATTCCAGCGTAGATATCACAGTATTTACACTCGATGGATGGATAAGCAATGATTCTACTTTTTGTTTAGCTGATCCTTTTAAAGCTTTTTGTAGACGAAACAAATTCTCCAGATCGGTGTACATATACATGGCAGTAGTTTCTTTAAAGGCCGCAAAGAACATTGGCCATTCTTCTGGTGATCCATTAAACTCAGGCAAATCTAGAAGTTTTCGAATATGTGGTTGTTGTATATTTATTGATTGTGGCAAACTGTTCGTTTGAGATTCACGAACTCCAGCGCCTATTTGGCTAGAAGCAAACTGGGGATGTATTCTATAAGTATTCGGCGGATAGTTGGCAGTTGATGTATGAGCGTTATTACTGGAAAAATTATTAAAGTTATGATTGACGCAGTGGGTACTCGCAGGGCTAATACTGTCGGCGTAGGTTGCGAAATTCGGTAGTAATTCGGAATTAGTGACTTTTGGGTTTCTGTCGGCTATTTGTTGGTAACTATTACCACTGGCGAAGGTAACATGGCTATTAGGGACTAAATTTAAGAAATTACTATTGGCAGAGGCGATGTTGGCTGTAGATCGTACTGTTGAAACATCGGCAGTGATAGCGTTGGCAAAGCTACCACTTTCTACGTTGACATTGGCAGAGAAAATGTCGGCTGCGTTAGTGTTGGCAGAACTAACCGCAGCAGAAGTTGCACTGGCATAAGCCGTATTGGCATGAATAACGTCGGCAGAATTGACGTTGGCAGAGCTGATATTGGCAAAATTGGGGTTAATAGAGGCTACGTCGGCAGAATTGACGCTAAATTTAGATTGTATGGCAATGGAATTCTTTAAATCAAATCTTTCTTTCTCAGACGCTGCTAGTGAGCGTTTTAACTCTAATACTTGTTTCTGTAAATCACTTATTGACTTATCTGTTTGTGTGGGCAAGGCGTCCATTTCTCCTTCGCTGGCTGATTCCATCTCAGTACTTGCGTGTGATGAATCCATCTGATTATTTGGCAACTGGCTTGGCATATTCGGTATCTTGCTTCGAAGATTATAATGATTCATTGGATTCTCGCGTCAACAGGTTACGTAGAGATGAGAAATATTAAAAAATATTGCGGCAGCGAAAAACGTCCGAAAGAATATCAACATAAACGGTTATTTCAAACAAGCGGTTTATTGAGTTTTAACAATCAAATCAACAGCACAGTTTTAATATCTAAAATCAGGTATTAATAAGTATAAATAAAGAACTCTTTTAACAATACCAAAGACTTACTTCTCGTTTTCTTCTTTCAAACGTTCTTTACAAAATGAATTCAAAAATGGAGTATAGAAAATGCATATAGGTATAAACGCTTCGTTAAAATTTGAAACTTTTAACGAAATAAATTGAAGTGATACCATACTTATAAATTCAGTAATATTTTAAGAGTAAATCAAGATTAATAGTAAATCAAAGTTAAGAACATAAATGTAATATTGAATTAAGGAAATCTTAAGTCTAATCAGCAACATACACAATATTTTGAACAATCGCTATTAGAATTCTTTCATCATCTCCGGGTGTTGCACTCTCACTGCTATTCATCAGCCTGGGGCAGTGTTCCCTCTATAGGTAAACTCAGTTTGCTCTGAACATCAGTCGTTAGATGACCTCCTAAGCTCCTAGAGGAGAGTATGCTCCGACCTAGAAACATTCTGTAAGCAACCATATCTTTTTATAAATAGAATTTTCGAGCATTACTCCTACCGACCAGCTTCTCAAGCACTTTATCGTTACGCCTCTTTCCTTTGCGTTTGCTTCCCTCTTCAACTTTTAGCCCGCACGGCTGATCGGAACGTTATTAACGTTCTGGGCTTCTGTTTATTCATTGTTTCAGAAATTTTTACTATCATACATTATCCAAAGCTAATAGCTTCTGTAGCCACGCTACGTAGGGAGTCGTTCCACAGCTACCTTGTATCGAGTTCCTGAGGTGTGTACTCAAAAAGCAAGGATCCGAGTTGCAAAGAAAACTGGTTGGCTGTTTGCTGGGATTGCCGCTTTCCGACGTTGAACCTTCCTTATATCTGTTGAGGGGCGTTCTTTGATACCCAGAGGCGGGTGGCTATCTTCGCTGTGATTTGAGTCGATATTAGGTGCTACGAACATTGCATAATATTCTTCCGCCAGCAAACATATTTTGGACCCCGAAAAATCCGATCAGTCTCAACTCATGCGTGGATTTTTCATTCTGATTACTGATTTTTTTCCAGTTTTACGCCGAAGATTCTTTCATTGTTCACATTGGCGTTAAATTACCAAGCACTGTTCTCTTTCATAGAGTCGTGGGCGCACATCAGTGATATGTGGAAGAACTTCGCTTTGATGCGGATTATGACAAGACGCTCATCCAGTGGAGTGCATGCTCTAGACAGATTCTCTCTCCCATCACAACTCAAACACCATATTTGTGCGGTATTATATGGGGCAGAGAAGCTTTCCAATTAAGACGCCGGACATTAAAGGTGCATTTTTCAAAACGTCATCCTTAAAACCTTTGCAGGGGTCATATTTAAAAGGAGGGTTTTTCATCTAAGTTAAATTATTTAATTATTCAATATAACGTAAGACGACTCTGCGAACAACTATAGGACGTTTCATCATACTACTTTAGCAAGCCTCTAAATGGGAGCTTGTTGAATACCCAGATACCCAGATACTTTGCCTAAGAAACTTTTCATATTACAGGTAAACTATTGCGAATAGCCGTTAGGAGAACATAACTATTAGGCCCAAGCTCATGACTATAGCTGGATATAAAAATGGTGATGGCACACCATAAGCTCCTCGCGCTGTTATCCTTGTTAAGTGTTTTGGCCGCCATCTCCTCTTCGCCTTTCCTTAAGTTCCAATCATTTCTGCAATCCGATAGCCTACCATGTACATCTCCTTCAAATACTCCTTCCATTTGTATGTGTATGTATGTACGTGCGTGTAGCTGCGTAGGTTTTTTTTCCGCTCTGTATGCGTGCACTCTGCGTACCCAGTCGTGACCTAAAAAAAAGAGTACGACCGTCATGCTAAACATGTTGGCGACGCCCTCATTGTGTGTTCTTGTTGTAGGATTTCTTTGTCGTGAATCGTTGGTTTGCACTCGCATTCTAACGCAGCAGCGATGTTTTCTGATTTTCGGGGTTAATGCGAATGTGGCTGGAAAATTAGTGCAATTTCTCAAGCGGATTTGAGCTGAAGTTGGCAGCAGTAGGGCACTTGTACCTCCCAACTACTTTCAAACAAAAATGTTTATATGTACATAAAGGGTGGTTAAATTTCAAGGGCCGATGTTGAATGTGAACCACACCTAAACGCCAAGTTTTTTTCCGAATTTAATTTGACATTTCTCTATTTCAGACTTACTCAATTTGAACCATGGAGAGACACATACACACAGCTAACGAAACAATGGCTCTTTTGCGCAACAAATTCAATGGCCGTGTTATCTCACGTAAGATCTCCCCCAAGATCATGTGATTTGACACCGTTGGACTTTTTTCTCTGGGGTTACTTGAAAGAAAAGGTATACGTCGATAAGCCAGCAACAATTCAAGAGCTAAAGGATGAGATAATTCGGCACATTAACGGCATAGAAACTCCATTATGCCTCAGCGTCATCGAAAATTTGGACCATCGTATGGAGGTGTGCCGCCGAGGTCGCGGCGCTCATTTGGCCGATATTTTGTTACATACATAATTGAATAATACCAATATATCATAATAAAATAAAATTTCAATAATTTCCTAAATAGTTTGTGTTTTATTCAAAACAAAAAAAACATCGGCCCTTGAAATTTAACCACCCTTTACATACATACAAGCATATATACACTGTGAATATGTTATATGTACGTCTGCAAGTAAGTGTGTTTTGCAAATATATTTCTTGCTTCCCTCTAAGTGCTGCAGCGCTGTTTCCCCTCACATTTGCATGAACAATGCCAAATCGGATGTAAAACATATTTCAATGAGGGAAAATTTTAAGTTCAAAACTTTTAACAAAAATGACCTAATTATAGCTTTTGCTAGCATAAAAATCAATCGAAGTACCGCAGCTATGTTCTGAGGTGAGTTTCATATATATTTTCGTTATGCAATAAGCTCAGTGGCAATGGTACTATGCATAATTCTGATACGCCAACGCGATCTTGCCATTGATAGGCTTCAAAGTATTGGCTTTAATTTTTTAGATTTTTTAAAATACACAATTCAAATACTCATTGAAATTGCAATGATTTTTGAAAGCGAAATTGAATATATTTCACATCATTTAATTATTTTAGTGAGTTTTTCGACAGGTTCGATAGGTTTTGGAGCTTAATTTCAGACAAGAGGATATTAATCTCAGTTGCAGATATAAGTTCCAGCTATAGAACAAGGCAAGGTTTTATGTCCAATAGAGAAGAGGAGAAAAATATGTCCTTTGGAGAGCTTCGCCGGTACTAAAATATTTATTGAGTAGGTGTTTATGCGTGCAACCCTGAGCAACATCTATAACATTCACCAAGAGATGTTCTGCTGGTTATTGCCCATTTACGTGACTCCACTTAGCCCCGTTTCGGATTTCCGCCTCATGTGGAAATCTTTAAAATACCATTTTTGCCGCTCTTACACCCTCAATCAATTACAATTCAGGAGTCACATCGACTTTGGTGAGCATCAGTTTTGACTCTTCCATCTTATATTCTGTTATTTTCCTTAAAGTTTTTATTGAACTAAATAATTTAAAAAACACAGTTTTCTCCATTTCGAGGACTTGGAAATAAGGGACGGCATCAAAATGTATACAGCTGTGTACTCTTACGCTAGACAACACCAGAAGCGCAGTCAGAATTGGGAAGAACCTCTCCGAGGTGTTTGTTACCATAAGAGATCTAAGTCAGGGTTTGATGTTGGAGAAATTAATACGAGCTGCAGAGCTAAATAAGCAAGGCACAGTCTTTAACAAGAGTGCATAACTGCCGGCGTCTGCCGAGGATATTGATATCATAGGCCTTAAAAACAGATATTTTTCCTTTCTCCAGATTTGATAAAGAAGCGAAGCGAATGGATCTGGTAGTACGCGAGGACAAAACGAAATATCTCCTGCTATCATACAAACAGTCATCGCATTCCCGACTCGGCGAAGTCATAACTTCGAGGTCGTAGATAATTTCATCTACCTTGGAAACAACTTCGGGCTGAGTAGTTAATTGAAAAGTAAAGTCATCTCTCAGCGAACAAAGCCCAAACTCTACAAGTCGCTCATCACACCCATCCTACTATATGTGCCCAAGAGGAAAGTCGATGGGACGATAAGCTGGACATTGAAATAATTCTGCGAATGAAAAAACAGCAGTTATGCTGGCTAGGTTATGTCGTTCGAATAGATAATAGCACTTCAGTGCCACTCCGTTTCAAGAATCAAGTTAAAAGCGACCTGATTTCATATGACATTTTCAACTTGCGCTAAACAGCGAGGACAAGAACCAAATGGCGCTATAGTTGATTTGACCACGGTACCCTCGCAAATGAAGAAGAAGAAGAAATATTTTTCTTACAGATGTCTAAAGTATCAGCACCTGGAGGCATCGGTGCACCAGGAGGTACAAAATCATCGCTGAGAGACAACCAAAGGATTGAGTGTGAGTGACTAGAGTGTTTATTTTTTTTTTTTTGTTTTTGCCCACGACCGACAGAAATTGAAATATTGCGACCGCTATAGACCCAGTAATGCAGTATTGACGAGTAAGTGATTCCGTTTTCATAACATACCAGTCTTAGACAATACGTAAAATTAAAACCTCATCTAGTGCGACTGAAAAACTTTCCCGGGCCCTACAATGAAATCGCTCGAAACTTAATTTTTTTTTATTAACGTGACATATTTTTTGTGGTCAGTGAACAGCTGATAGCTCTATATGGTGAATATGATGAAGTTTAATACATGTAGTTTTGACTTGATGAAATCAAATATTTTTCGTTGCTAAATGGAGTCCTTTTTTAGCAATTTCGACTTCCGGAGTGACACTTGTCACATATGGATCATACATACCTGGTATATGCAAGAATGCAATTCTGATATGATGAGCGAAGTTATAAGGCTAACGTGCTTATTGTTTGCAATGGAAATGATCTATTTTTGGTCCAAATCTGTAGATATCTGATTACCTGATCGGTTTTGCTCTTCCCTGCTCCCTTGATTGGTATGCGATTGGCATCTGATGCCCTTTACGGCTTTTAGTAAAAACTCCTCCACTCTTCTGTTATGTTCACCACACACACATTAACTTCCATATCATTAAATGAACAGTGGTATTGAGACTATTTTGGGCTGTCCTGTGAGCAATTACGACGAATGTTGGGTTCCACAGAAATGCTGTATAACAACAACCTAGACATTTTACCTTTGCTATGCCAATGATTTGGACAGAACCAAAGTATCACGTTAGTGATTATTATTTATGTTTCACTCAAGCTATACAAACTTATATTTGGCCAAAAACTCAGCGTAATTAGTGCCGAGCTGTGTGTGCCAAAATCTCCATCCAATCGATCAGAAAGGCTAGAGTCTAGTGAGGAATTTGTCATAAGTCAGCCATTTTATTTACGAAGAGAAGCGCTCTCATCTCTTCTATTCTATGAAATCTGCATTCAACCGAGTTTCATGTAAAACAACACAAAAATTACCTTAACCATTTAACAAGCTACGAAGCTATTGTTTGCTAGAAGACTTAACCAGCAGCAGACGCTGCAAATTAAGAACAAATAGCAATATTTTCGGTTCATTTGCGATTGACTTGTCCGGTCGTTGTCATACACATTTATATAGCAGCCTAGTGTATGTAAATAACTTTGTTAGTACTGGTATGTTGGGGTGTGCGTAAAGTCCAAGTAACGTTTACTCTAAATCTACAATATTTTTTTTTTTTTTTTGAAACTCAAACGTTTTGTCTCATAAATCGTTTGCAGATTGTGCGCTGTAATCGCTGACTAATCTGCCTGGATTACTGTCTGTAAACTTAATTGCATTCACGCTGTACACAAGCAGCTAACATACATACACGTACGTATATATACGAATATATACATAAATTTGTATGTCTGTATCCATAGAAACCAAACGAAACCAAGTTAAAGGAAAATCTATTACCATTTTGTGGACAAAGTGTTTGGTATGGAGCTAAGATGGTTTGGTGGAGAGGTTTTCCGTGTTTGTTTGCTTGTGTGTTTGTAGTATATATGTATGTACTTGTATTTGTCATACATTCCTGTGGCCAACAAGAACGGCATAACGGTACGTGACAAAAGATAAATGATCCCATGCACCTTATAGCTGACGTTTAGCTATTGCTTCTGAGACCACAATTTCAAACCAACAAATACTAATATACATACATACGTACATAGTTACTTTTACACATATACGAGCATATATGTATGTGTGTGTGTGAAAGTGTGGAAATATGCCATAAGCGCATATAATATGCACTCGTACGGATGTGTGAGTGTAGTTGTGTGTTGTATGCCTTTCTGTGACAACGCATATACACACACACATATATCAATATATAAGTATACACACGCACAGTTGACCGAAGCCATCAAAGTGTCAGTAATTAAAGTGGAAAATATTTAAGGCCTTTAGGTCCTGTAATTTCTTTGTTGTTGCTGTTGTTGTTTTTATTGATGTCGTTGTTGTTGTTGTTGCTGCTGCTGCTGCTGCTTTTGTTGTTTTTATTGATGTTGTTGTTGTTATTGATGTTGTTGTTGTTGTTGTTGGTAGATTGGTTGGTTGGTTGGTTGGTTATTCACAACACAATTAATAAGTGTATGAAATACTATATTTACCATGCTGGCACTCATTTGCCTTTGATGATGATAATATTCGCTCACGAGCTGTTGTCAGCTGCCACGCCTCATTCAAGTTATTTTGACATGTACAAGTTTGCATAATAATTCAGTTATTGCATCAGCGCACTGTCAACTGTGCATACTATATGTAGGTATATGACTATATGTACATACATACATACATGCCAAAGATGCTTAAGCATATACATACATACATACACGTATATACGAGCAAATCCTCGCATAAGCCTACTCAATATATATGAGTATATATATATGTACGTAACGTATATTTCAGCTCAATGTCATATAATCAACGCTACATAACTATGACAGCCTCCAGTGGTGTAATGGTGGAGTTAAAGTAACAAACATATATACATACATACATACATACATAAATACATATAAAACAAGGTTACCCTATAGAGCAAAGGATTAGTTGTGATAAGAAAGGACGACTCCTTTTGCATTTGACCTAAAACTAATTTCAATTCTGATGATGGTTGTAGTTAGGCAATGGCAAGCAGTGCATGCTACTGTGTGCGGGTTCAAAGAATCGAATCTTGCCCGGACTTCCCGATATAATAATAAATTTTCAACACCTCCGACTGTATTTCTAACACCCATCAACTGATCAAAGGTGGATCAGAAAAAACTGTAGGTCTCTTCATTTGCTAGAAGAACATGAAACCATTGGAAGAGTTGAAGATTTAAAAATAAATATGATTTTTTGAACCGATAGAAATTAGATAAAATCTTTCTTGTCGGCAGGACGCATCCTCCAAGTTTGTTAGGAGAGATACTTGTTACCGCGTTTAAGAACTTCTAGAAACGGTGCGCAGCAAAGGAAGGATCTTCGATACATACAAAAGAAATGGAACATACCAACGCTAAGTGAAAAAATAAACAGAAGATTCAACTTCTACGGCGAAATGTCTCCAAATTGTTTGAGGCTACAGTGCGGGACTCCAAGAGACTTCATCAACACACATACTACATAGCTCCTCCCACGTCAAAAATCTCGTCACTGTTGCACTGCTCCTACTCCCTATTAGCATTTATGAACAACTCGACAAAAAGAAACCCTTGTAAAGAATAAATTTTAAGGCAGCAGACAATGTCACCTATTTCGGAACCAGAGTTTTGTAGACTAGCGAATAAAGAGACATCAAAATAGGAGACCACCCCCCTCAACGAGTGTAGTTTTTTGTTCGGTTTTAATCACATATAAGAGCAGAGCTCTTCTGGAACTGCTACAATAACAAAGGCAACTTCAAGTTAAATGACTACAACTCAGTCTGGCTTAGAAACTACTTACCCGATTATAGCCGACGGAATAGAGGTCTTCCACTTCCACCGCTTCCACCGGCGGTTACTGCAGTGAAAACTTTCAAAACTATTAAATTCTATTCCATGCGGACCACATGACCTAGCCAACGCAGACACTGTTTCTTGATTCGCCGAATTATGTCAATATCATCGTATAGCTCGTACAGCTCATCAGTCGTTGACATTATCCACACTTCTGCCCCATATAGTGACTCGTCGAGTTTGTTTGTTTGTCGAGAGAAGACTTTACTTTCCAAAGTAGCACTATTTTTGGCCAGGGTGATTCCGTGTTGGATTTCCAGGTAGTTTTCCAGATAGATAAAGTTATCTACGATTTCAAAGTTATGACTAGTGACGTGGGAATCGTGCCGCAAATGCGATGTTTGTTTGTTGACAGCAGATATTTCGTCTTGCCCTCGTTCGCCACCAGACCCATATCCTTCGCTTCCTTAACCAATCTAGAGAAACCAGAACTCACGACGCGGTTGTTGGGGCCAATAATGTCGATATCATCGACGTCCGCAGCAGCTGTTCACTGAAGATTGTACCTTCTTCTATTAAGCATTATTTTCTACAACAAGAAGTCCCACGATGTCTGAAACCCTGTTTTAGTATTTAAAGGCTTCTTAACGTCAGTTTACATAGCCGTATATATTTTTCGAGGAAACCAGCTCGAATGAAAAAGTCAATGAAGCTTCATTTCTCAAGGATAAACCATCTAGCAGTATACCTATTTAATAACAAGTAAGGAAGAGCAAAGCATAAATATATAACAATAAGTTTAAATACTGGTGTCGTATTAAAAAACAAAAATATATACTAAATACTCAACTGTTACAATATAATTTCATCCTTCAACACCAGTTTGGAACTAGTCAGTTTAGAATACAGTTTATAGTAGTTTTTCTCTCAATACGCTGTTTACTCATTCAACACCCTGTGGCACTGGCGTTGGTAGTCAAGTATAGTACTATTTGTTGTTGTTATCATTACTATTGCGGTTGGCTGATATCCATACTGCCGGTTTTAATCCGCCCTTTGGCTAAATTCCATGTATCACCATACTCTCCTGCCGCTCCATAGACGTTGGATAGTTGGGGCATACCGGTGATTGTGATTGTGATTGTGATTGTGTATGATTTCTCCAGCTGAATGCACAATTGATGATGACATCCAGTCATGTCGACTTCATTTATGCTATTCAATCTGTTGTTGTGACTGTTGATATTACTGGCAGTGTCATCTATCATTTTCATATCCATCATCAATCGCCTGCCGTTGTCACAGCCCTTACACATACATACACGTACATATAATGCGTATAGTTTAAACACACAACAGCTATTATTATTTAGTGGTTTGTACCGTTATATTAACAATGAATTGTATTGTCTTTAGGCATATCATATATAACAGGTACACGCAATCACACACACACACACCCATACATACACACACAGTTGTAAGTCACACTACATAATATAATATGTAAGTTCATTGAGCAGGCTGTAATCAAGCGGTAAGGACCAATTCTCTATATGAATTCACATGACAAAAGTCTCTGAAGTGAAACAACTCATTAACCAATAACTGTGAATACATACTTATGCATGTGTGTGTATAAATAGGTATGTAGGTATGTAAATATGATTTTTTTTTAATAAAACGGAGCACAAATTTCGATATTATTTGCAGCCAGATAAGGATAATATAATAGGATCAAAGGAGATTGACATTAAATTGAAAAGTCAAATCCAGAAATGCAAAATTAATAAGTTTTTCGGCCGAGTTTCTTTAAACAATTTATAGTGAGATTCTTGATGTTTTACCAGCAAATGGAATGATCTCTGTCACGTGGTGCCACAAATAGTGTAAAGGATACAAACGAAATAACTATAATAACATAATGAGGATAAAGGCAGTTAGATTCTTTAGAAAAACAAAAACAAAATCCTTGGAAGAGCATAACCTCTAAGTATATTCTCTCAAACTATCCAGCAAATCCCATAAATATTTTCAGAGATAAACACAACTGAATTTGCATTTAGGAAGTCTCAAAGATATGGCTTGCTCAGAAACAATTCATCTGAGTGGTCTCATATTTATTTTTGCATAGTCTGAGACATAATTATCCATTAGGTATTGAACTAAAGAAAAATATTTGAAAAATTAAAAACAAAATTGTATATCATTTGAAGCTAAAATTTCAGTCCAAAATAGTTTTTGTTTAATTTATGCCAAAAGTCCAAATTTTTTCTTATACGAGGAGATTAACAAAAGTTCTATAAGTTGATCAAAAAAAATATTTTTGTATTTATTTGTAATCTTTGTCCTCTTTTATCTTCTTTACATAATCGCCATTGCGATTTAAAAGCCTATAGATCCACTTCTGAAATCAGTCTTCTAAATTATGCTTTTTAAGCTTATCAAATTCAGCATTAGCCGCATTAATTACCTCCTCATTGCTATTAAAAACCTTTCCTTTTAAATTTTTTTAAATTTTTGAAGATAACCAAAAATCACAAGGTGCTATATCCGGGGAATATGGTGCTGGACGTATTTCTTCGATCCCAGAGATCGCAATAAAATTACTCGTTATTTCAGCAGTGTGGGATGGCGCGTTGCCATGATGTAAAAGGTAGCGCCGCAAAACCTCTTTCTTCTCGTTTTCCAACAAATTTATGAAAACTTTTGCTAAGCACTCTTCGGTGTACCTTTTTGTAGTTACCGTCTGACCCTTTTCCAGTGGAATATCAGCTACGATTTTAGATCGGGTGATGTAAGCTGACATCATTACTTTTGCTGCTGATATTTGTTGCTTAGATTTTACGGGCTTATTCCTGTTGAGCTCCATACCATGGACTACTGTTTGGTTTCTGTATCGTACTTATAGAAACAAGAGTAGTCACCACTAACGACGTTACTCAAGTTGCTAGAGTGACCATTTTCGAAATTGTTTAGGAAAAATTGTGCAAAATGAACTCGACCCAGCGAGCAGATTTCTTGGTATATCCCAGATGATTACTTAATATTCGCGATACAGTCATGGCATTCAAGCCCAATTCATTAGCAATCATTTCTTGTATCAATCGTGGGTTTTCGTCAATTTTGGATTTCACCAGAGCTACAGTGACGTCAACAGTGGAAGATTTTGGTCGACTTTCTCGGGGCTAGTCCTCTATGGAAAAATGTCCGGTCTGAAATTTTCGGAACCACTTAGAAATTGCCCTTAAAAACGATGCAATCGTTCCAAATGCAATTTGGCATTCACTGAATTTTTGTGTTGACTGTAAATTACGCCGAAACCCGAAACGAATCACATAGCGAATTTCTGTTTGTGTTGGTGATAGAATTTCGTCTCACCTATCCTTAGCTATCTTAAGTTTTCTCGTCTCCATTTTAGTCGCTCGATCTAAATGTTGAAAGAAAGAATAATAAAGTATTTGCAAAGGGCTTGGAGATTTTAGATATAACAAAACCAAATTGAATGTCACCAACTGACCGAACTTTTGTTAACCCCCTCGTACATATATACACGTACATATGTTGTGTTGCAGCTAATCTCTCGTATTTATCATAGCCAACACCCAGAGCTTCATAAATTTTTTAGTGCCGACTTATTGGATGTCGTTTTAGTCCTTTTTTCCTTGCAGATTGTGTGTCCGCATTTTCTGTTTTCACTAGAGTCCACTTAGATTTTAATGATCAGACATCCACTCATCCCATCAAATTTTACAAAGCAGCTAAAACGTGTACTTTGGCTGTTTTTCGTCACCATAGCTTAGTCTATAGACCCACTTATTGGATCGAGTATCTTGGCTTTTTAGATATTCAAAAACGCACAACAAAAGTTGGAGGAATCGATAGATATAGTCAAAAGTACTTTTCTTCATCACATTGTTGCTTTGCTTTACGGACTTCGGATATTAACGATTTTCGGCCGAGCTCTTCTTTTAATTTGTGATAATTCGTCTTGATGTTTTTCCAAAAATATGGGGAACTTCCGTTTAAACAAATCCGGCTATTGCGGCCGATTGCGTACATTAAAGTTAGTTTCCACAAAAAAAAAACAATCGACCAAAAAATTTTTATGAAGAACTCCGCAAATTATTATTTTGTTTTTTTTTTTTTTTACACACAAAACCACGTTTAAATTACCTGTGGAATGTGCATCGCATCCAATCGGTCAGATTCCAAATAGCATCGGAAATTCTTAAGCACTTAGCAAATTTGTACACACACGTTACTAGTAAGTATGTCGCAACGCCTTTGCTGATATTTACAAATATCTTGAATGCCACATTGGAGTGCAGAATGTCAACTGTCGGCAACTGGTTGGGGTCAAATAATTCAAAGTAACTGCATACCACTGAGTTTGGGAGAATGTATGTACTTATGTTTGTATGTACATATACGAATATGTAGACAAGGAACCAAACGGCAGTGTGCATACATACATAAGTCATTATTCTCATACATACATACAGATACGGGGGTTGCCTTTTATATTTTGGGATTTGGCAAGCCTAATGTTGCATTCCGGCAACTAACAACTCTCTCTCAATCCCACGAAATTTTGTTCCTGCACGTAGTACGTCTTGGCAAATGGCTGTCTGTTATTTTGTTGTTGAGCAGTTATAATTGCGTACTGTCATTTTGAAGACCAGGGTTTGAGTCTTGGTTTGGCCAACATCCAAGAATTATAGCAAATAAGTTTTTCTAACTACAGTTGCCCCTCCAAATACATATACATACACGATGTGTCCCAAAAATAGTCGAACTTTTTGGATATAAAATAGTAAAATACACATTATATTATCTTTGAAAGTTATTATTTATTCAAAATATGTTCCATTTGACTCAACACAACGTTTGGAACGATCAACCAGCGCATGCATAGATTTTTTTATGTCATTTATAGAAATGTTCTTCAGTACCTCGGTTACGGCTGCTTCATTTTTTTCAATTTTTTTTTAAATTTTCTAAACATCAAATTTCAATTTTTTTCAAGTTTGACACAAAATTTTATATTTGCTCTTTGTTCCAACTTTTTTTTTTTTTGGAACCATTAGCACACTTTTGGTTTTATTGAAATGGCTGTCACTTTTACATCTGTCATCCGACTTACATGAAGTCAGGTGCGTTTGAAAGAGGATGAATGTATCTTTTTAATGTTGCAAATTTTCAATAAATGGCGCTGTATGTTGTATGATTTAAATATAAAGTTCGGTTATTTTTGGGACACACCATGTATAATATATACATATACATATGAGTGGTATTTGTTTTTGTTCTATAATTCGGAAATATTATAAGCAACCCACGTATATTCATATGCATTTGTATTTGTTATGCTACAAATAAATCAATCACCTTTAGTGTTCATTTGTTGTGATTTATAGTAATTGCTGACAGTTAAAATTTCAATTAAAAATTTCCGAAAATTGTTATTTAATATTTATTTTCTAGTTTTCCGTTTTTTTTGTTAATTTTCTCTTTAATACTAAATTCATTTCATCAGATTTACATTGATTATTTGTGAAATAAAAATTTTCTGTCTTTCACATTTATTTAAATTTTTTACACATTTTGTAATCAATATCAATAATATTGTATTGAAAGAAATCAATAAAAATTCTGAGTAAAAATTTTATTATTGAAACATTTTGTAGCTAATTCAGAGTTAACGACAGTTCTCAGAAAAGTTTAATTCTTGATATTTATGGCACATTTAAAATTAATAATATATACATATATGTATGTAGGTCAATTTAAGTGTCAAATAAGTAGGTCATAGGAAAAATATAAACTAGTATACAAAAATTATTTTACAATACTATTATTTTTATAGATATATACTTCTGCTCAAATATAAACGAGACTTTATCCATAACTCGACAAGGACAAGACATATGGCCATACTTTTTTTTGCTTAGGTTAGCAGGGCTGTTATATGTTTACATGTCAACTTTAAGCGCGATCTGTCACATAGTTTTTTTTTTTACGGCACTATAAACAAGTCAACCTCGAGTGTGTTTTTCGAATTTTACTATGGAAATTTAACGTTGAGCAAAGAGTTTGTTTGAAATTTTGTTATTCTAATGGAATAAGTGTGACGGCCGCAATGAAAATGTTGCAGAAGGCATATGGGGAGTCTTGCCTTTCACGTGCACGTATTTTTGATTGGTATAAGTCGTTCAAGGACGGCCGTACATCGCTGGAGAACTTGCCACATGATCGTCGTCCAGCAACGTCAATAAACGAAGAAAACGTCGAAAAAGTAAAGAAAATTGTGTTGGAAAATCGTCGTGTGACTGAAAGAAAGATAGCTAGTGAGCTCAACATATCAAATGGATCCGCTCATAGCATTATTCACGATGTATTGGGCATGAGACGTGTGTCTGCTCGACTTGTTCCAAAATTGTTGCTCATACGCCTCGTCTTGTACGCGATTATTTGACCAAAAACAACGTAAATATTGTTCCGCAAGCACCGTATTCACCCGACATGGCACCGTGTGACTTTTTTCTTTTCCCTAAACTCAAATTGCCGCTTCGTGGAAAGCATGAAGAAGTGTTATGAAGATTTGAAAAAAAGGTGGCATATGTGTATCGCCTCTAATGGTGACTATTTTGAAGGGGATAAAATAAATATTGAAGAATAATTAACCGTTTTTGTTTTATTGGGCCAGTCTCGTTTATATTTGAGCGGAAGGTATATACATATATATATTTAGCGCTTTGTAACCGCTAAAGCGATTTTCGGCCGAGCTCCTCCTCCACTTTGTAGTAAATTTTTTTTTTTTTAGCCTTTATTTCATATCCGAAATATACTCGGAGGGGTTGACATTCCCAGCCGAGGGGCGACCGCGATTAGAAAATTTAACTTAATTTCTTATTTTTAAATTAATTTTCCATAACTTTTGGATGTTGGTGGTACCGGGATTTGAATCCGAGCCTTCCGAATGTCAGTACGCAATGCCAGCTACTCGGCTACCGCGGCCGCCAATAGCTGATACCAAATCTAGATCTAAGACTTAGCAGCACATATCGGGTGTTGGATTTCTATTCATTAACGTTCGTAATTGTTTAAAAAAAAAATCTGCTGCATCCTACATTTTGTATCACTATGATGAAATTTTCAGCCCAGACTTCATAGAAGAGACCGAAGCAGTAAAAAAGATATAAATGAATGGAATGTAGTGAGTAAACTAACAGTTACGGCTGATCAATGATTACCATGGACGATGTCAATACAGACTACCGAACGCGTAGTTCATACGACCTCCTGACAAAATATTGAATTGAAATATCTCATCTCGGCTTTTAAAGGTTTGAAATTTTGCATTGACACTTAACACTCTCAATGTTTTCCATTACCAATAAACAAATAGAATAATATACACAGTTACAGAGTTATACCCAAGGCACCAGAAACACCGGCACACAGTAACAGACACAGCTGCTGTTAGTAACTGGACCGCAAGGGTGTCGACTGTGAGTATTCAAGCCAACCTTTACCAGTTTTCAATAGAAAATTTCGACATTTTGCACACTTTTTAAGCACCACTTGATCGCCTTCAAGAACGGAGTTATTGAATTGCCAGCAGTTTTCAGTCAGATTGCTCTCAGTACAATTTCGGTTAAAAGTTAATGATGTCACAACCATTTTCCACAAGAAAGAATCACAAACAACACCAAACACCAAGCACCAAGCACCAAACACCAAACGGCAAACGAGCTCGATTCCAGCTAAAGAAACATAAAAGCAAAACAAGAAAATTAAAACAGCAAAAACAAATGTTGTCTCCATTTTAAGTGACAGTAAAAACCAGAAATTTTTTGCTAGCAACAGCATATACACTGTATGTATGTATATATGTATGTATGTATATATGTTTGTATTGCAGTGGCCCAAGTCTTTTCGTAACAGATCGAATTATATTTCTCTTGACAGCTATTACCGCTACAGTGTGTCGGAGTGCAATAATAACAAAATGAAAAGAATCGAAATGAGGAAACAACAACAACTACTCTACTGCAATATACAAGCAAACACTGTTACATATATTATACATACGAGTACATATACATATGTGGACGTAAGCTTGACATGGCGAGTAAGTGCTGTTGCACTTTATATTCAGTAAAAGTGACTTGCGTAATGCCCAGACATACGTGTACATACATACAAACATATTTAGTTGTTGTTCTTGTTACTACTACTACTAGTACTACGCTCGTCACAAAGGTGTTGATTTGTATTGGCAACTGTGTTTGCGTCTCTTTTAAGCTTTTAGTTGCAACGAAGCAAGAAAATTGGTTGCTCTTGTAACTGAATTGTCGCCAACTACTTTTCGTTGGTGTTGTTGTTGTTGCTGTTGTGTTTGTTGTTGTTGTTGTTGTTGTTGTCGTTGTTGTTGTTGTTGTTGTTGTTGTTGTTGTTGTTGTTGTTGTTGTTGTTGTTGTTGTTGTTGCAATCGTAGTTACTGTTGACTTTGTTAGCGTTGCTGCTACTCTCAATTTGGTGCACACAAAGTCAAGTAAGTGACTGAAAAAGCAAGCCATTGGAGTGCAATTAGTAGCACAAATTTAAGTGAAAGTGTTTGCGGATGTGTGCGTGTGTTTCAATGTCTTCATACATACGTGTATGTGTATTGAATTACTTGCAACGCAGCAGAAAGTGGAGTGAACTGACTTATAGCCCAAAGGGTTGTTAGACTGACTGACAGACTGCCCAATGGAGTCAGCTCCACACTAACTCAAAAACGTCACAAGTCAATATTGTTCAAAAAAATTGTCTTTTCCATATGTCACACATTTCTAAGCACTGCTTCTTTTAAATAACTGGATAACAACCTGTTTTCAAGTTACTCGCTTCGCTTGAACAGCGTCAACTGTGCTTTTGTCTCTCCAGAACAAGTGAAATGTTCTTGAGTTGTGACCTGTTTTGGTGTAGTGTACGATAAATTCGAAGAAAAGCCCTAAGTCTAATAGGAAGCTGGTGCAGGGTAAGTGGGCTAGATGTCAATCCAGTGAAAACCGAAATGGTTCTCTTCACAAGGAGATATAAACCACTTCCTTATAAGCCACCCAAGCAAAAAAAGACATGGAAATCAGTCTCATTACTGCGATAATCTTAGATAGTAAACTCAACTTAGGCCATAACGCGATGTAATGGCCAAGGAAAGCTATCACAGCACTCTACGCATGCTCAGCGGCCATTGGGAGCTTAAAACAATCTATTGTTCACTGGATTTATATAGCGGTAATCAGGCCCATTCTATTCTACGGGTCACTGTCTAGTGGTCAGCACTCGAAAAAAACACTTTCAGGAGCAGACTGGATACAGTTCAGCGGTCTGCAGTTCAGCGGTTACAGGAGTTCTACCGTCGAACCCCTTAAAAGCTTCGGAAACTCATCTAAAATTTCTTCCACTGGATTTGTACGGCTAACTTCAAGCGAGCTGTAACGCTATTAGATTGTACGCGGCTCAGCCTTGGAGGTTTCTGCGTAGTTTCTTGTGAAGTTTGACTACACTATCTCCAAGAATCCCGGACAGCAATGAATGAGAATTCAACAAATACTGCAGCGTCTTCCAAGCAAATTTTAATGCAATCACGGGAGCCGCAGAAGGTTTGCAGGTATCTCTGGTTAAAAACCGTTACAATGGTATATACTCGGATAGCCAAACTGCCAACAGTTCTCTTTAATGTAATTACACCAATAACACTATGAAACTATGCATTTTGCGGGTTTACCTCTGCCTACGGCAAAATTTATTGTATTTTGGAATTGGCTTTCACCAAAAAAATTTAACACCGACTGGCTTAACAAAGGGACTTGTAACGTAATCCTCTTAAGCCGGTTCACCATTAATTCAACATAGGGGATACTAACAGGACACTGTTCAATGTGACTTCACGGTAGGAGAATGGAATACTTTACCAAAAATTTTGTCTTAACTGTGAGAGAAGGCGAGAAGTACTCCACATCAGTATCACAACCGGTCTTCAAGCGCTGGTCTTCAACTCAAAAATAAAAAAAAAATAAAAACTAACAGAACTGACCAACCGTAAGGGTCTGATGTTCTATCATTTGTTCGTCATCGTGTTGAGAGATTTATAGAGCGTTATTTTACTTCGACGAGATATGACTCTGCTTTTCATTTGCCTACTGAAACCAAAGTAGTATTTGTTGCTAAAAGTAATTCTTCGTTTAATTTACAAGTTGGCGCCATTAATGGTGTTGATGCTGCATTGAAGCGGTCGCACGAAAGCGAATCACCTAGTCTAAATCCTGGCTTAGTTTCGAACATTTCGAAGATGTCGAAATTGAAAATTTTACTCAACGTCATTCTACCCAGCCGAATGAAATTTTCGGAGATCCTAAATTTAGATATTGCTTTGTACAGCAGCAATGGTTTATGCTATCAAATATGGCTTTAAAATCGACGTATAGGTGGTGATCTGCATATCGAATTCTTTTACAGGATTTATCGTGTTGTAAAAATTTGATCGATGGTGGATTTACCAGGTCTGAAGCAACACTGACTAGGCCCAATCAGTTGATATGACCGTAAATGTGATATTGAGGAGGTTAATCCCATCGTAGTTCAATCAGATTACAGGCTTTCGCAGATCACACAATGTAAAGGCGTATATTCATCAAACCAATGAAAAGTCTAAATATAGGTATGTCTGAAACATCGTTTGGTACCGCACGGCTAGGAGAGGTCTTTTATGGTTCTTTCTGCACTTCTGGCATAGAACAGTGTCAATATAAGTTTTGCAGGGGTGCCGAATTCAAGCATAGCGTCATAGAAGCAGCTCTTTTTCGTGCTATCGAAGGTACATTTAAAATTAACGGTCACCTTGAACAAAGTTCGATAACCGACTCTTTTTATCATTATTGATTAGAGAATCATTTTCACTGCTTTTTGGCTGGCTGGAGAAGTAGAATAAAATGTGTAAAATGTTAAGTAAAACCCATGATGAGTCTACTGTCAGTTAATTTGGGGTTTTTTTTAGTGCTGTGAGCCTTTCCAAGAAGGCCGACGAAAAAGTGTAAAAAGATGAAGAAAGGCTTATGGACTTTCAACGAATCACCCAAAAAGCAAGCCGCTGTCCATCTTAGCATATCGATTGTATCATGTCATGACATTTTTTCCCATGTGTTGCATATGAAAAGTGTGGCAGAAAAATTTGTTTCAAAACTGTAGAACTTCGAAAAAAAAACAGCGGCGAAAACAAGCTGCTCAGTAGTAGTAATTGAAACTAAGGCTCAATCATCGTAGTGAGGGAATTTCTCGTTCACCAAGACCGAAAAAAGAACATTTTGCATTATGAATTCTTTCCATCAGGTGAAACACAATCTGGCGGCCGAGATGGCCCAGTAGTAAGCATAGCGATCAGTATTGCGAGTCCTGGACCGACCGCAACCAAAAATTATAGAAAATAAACTTAAGTAAAAAAGTAACTTCCTTTTTTAATTGCGATGGCTTCTCGGAAGACAATGGCAAACCCTCTCAGAGCATTTCTGACATGAAATAAAGGCTCCTCCTAAAAAAACATCAGAATAAACCGTAGACCGACCACTTCATTTGTTAGAAAAAATTAAGACAAGCCCCGGACCACAAATTGCATAAGGACCTCGGCTGATTCTATTCAGCGCTTGCAAAGCGTAATCTGAATAATCGCAACCCGATAATGGATTCTCATAGAGTTTTCTGGCCCCTGCCAGTAGGTTATATAGAGAATTTTCAGTAGCAATATGCCTAAATAACAACGCCTAAATACATACATATATATAAACATACATACATCCATACATAAATATATGCAAAATGTGGCCACCAATTCGCTAATGCGTCAACATCAGGCGCACATTTCGCACCAAATACTTTCGGCCTCCGCTACATGCACAACACAACCGGATGTGGCGACAGTTGGTCGTGCAGATTTTAGCGTGAACCGTTATCTAATTACAAAACCACTTTGGCGAAAAAGAAAAATTCACGTCATATGTTGCTGGCGAAAAAATAAAAGAAGAAAAAAAAAATACGCGGCAAGTAACCCGGCACCCTATTCAAAAGGTAAACGAAATCTTTCAAAGCAAATAAAACCATTGTAGAAAAGTCACTTTCAAACAAATTTCACAAAAACAAAAACAGCAGCAAGGAAACAAACAAAAGGCACAATGAAAACAGCTAAATGAGCATGAAATGTAAAAAGTGAATAAAAGCAGTGGACCTAACACTGTAACGCTGTGGCTGGTTTCGTTTTCACTCAAGCATTTGCATTCTGGGTCAACAATTATGCTTGGTATTGGTGAGAAGCAGCGAAAGGCAGTAGAAAAAACGCCGTAACGCACACAAAGTGAAGTGACATAAAGGCGGGCAAAAAGCAGTTTTACTTCAAGTAATTTGTTAGTATTGTTTTAACAGCCGCATTTTCGGCGTTTCCCGCTCCTTTCGGTGATTATCTAACATTCAATACCCTGCAGCCGTTATTCAACACCCTTTTCCCCACCGGCAGCTATTAGGCACATTTCCGTTTTATAATTAGAGAATGAAAAGTTTTAACGAGATTTAAGAATTTCATTGGTCATTCTCATTGTGCGTCGCAGTAGACAAACACATACATTCAAAAATATATAAGAAGCCCTGCAGGAAAAGCTACCAATGATGAATTGATCTAATGCTAGCAGTTTGATGGTCTGCGCCAACTAGTATATTTTATCAAACTTCAGTTTAAACCCAATTGACCGAACAAGCGTCAGCAATATACCAGTTAAATACTAGTTCACATGTGAATGCTGAAATACCAACAGTGAACTTCACTTCTTTGGAACACTCTTCAGTGCCAAGTATTCTAATTAATTCTACATTTTTTTCAAAAAGGAAGTGTTTTATTTGATATTAAAAAAAATAAATTTTTGGCGATAAATGATCGGATCTTTATTTCAGTGTAAAGAGTTGGATATGCCACTAATAATGGAAAACATTATCAACCAAATGGCCGTCACGGCTACCTTTACAGTACTGTATTCTTCGTATGAAATTTTCCATCACCAAATCGCAATATGTCCTCAATAGCTTTAAGAATTCCATCTTTGAGGTCTTGAATCGACGTTGGCCTGTTAATGTAGACCTTATCCTTCAAATGGCTTCAAAGAAAAAAGTCGCCAGGTGTTAAATCACAAAGATCTCGGTGGCCAATTGCCATCACCTCTTCGAGATTTAACAAAGTCTGGAAACTTTTCTCTTAAAAGATCAATGGTTTCATTTCCATCTATGGCACGTAGCGCCGTCTTGTTGAAAGTAAATGTTTTCCAGATCAATGCCATCCAATTCGGTCATAAAAAATAATCATCTCTCGCTAGCGCTATCTATTTATCGTAACTGTTGCTCCAGCCTCTTTTTCGAAAATGTAAGGTCAAATGATACCCTACCAAACATACGTTGAGGATGAAGAGGCTTTTTAGCAATAAATCCTGGGTTTTCCGAGCCCTTGCTGCAACAGTTTTGCTTATTGACATAGCCATTGAAGGGGAATGGGACATCGTCAGTTAGATGTTAGATGATTTTTCGATGAAATTCCGGATCATTTTCATACATTTCAAGGACCCAATCAGCAAAAACACGATACTTTCCCTGCAGGGTTTGCACTTTTTAGCGCTGCGCCAAATAAGGGCGGACGGCGCATAAAATCAGCGATTGCACGGGCACTTTTGCGGTTGCATAAAATAACGATTAGAGAAATACTTTTACTGGACAAACTGGGAGAAAGTTTTGCTGAAAAATAATTAAAGTTCACAAATTCAGGCAATATTTTCTGTGGTGGCTGTGCGGAAAAAGACAATAACTGTGGCAGTTGGCTGAGAGTGGGCTTTAATGTTGAGTGAATTGAATGGAAAACAGGAATTTATTTGTTTGAAATACGTCACACATACATATGTACTCGTATGTATATATATAATTGCTTCAATATTTTTTTTCCACACACAGTTTGCACACTTTGTCTCCTTTCAATTATTCTGTTGTTTATATTCGTGTTTATGGTATTTCCGAAATTTGTTTATACTAATTAAGTAATTTCCTGATTATATAGCGAATTAAATTTTAAAGCTGAACAGTTGGTTGGCAGATAATGAACTATTTTTGTGCAAAAAGTTTTGGAGTTATGTACTCTTAAAGAGTTTTTCGATGATTGGATATAGTCTGATTTATGTAATTTATTTATATAAAATTTAGCTTACAACATAAATCGTATGAGCTATTAGTGTGAGACCTATAGCTACTAGGCCATAAGCTCAATACTTATTTACATATTTACTTATGCTACTACTTTCTAAATGAAAACGTCTTTTGACAATTGATTCAGGAACTCATTAAGCACAGGCTGCTTTCTGTATTCCATTTAATTTTCGATGTTATATTTTTTCTATAATGATGCAAATCATGCCACCGCTCCAAATGTTAGAATTGATCTTCATCCACATAACTTTATTCGGTTCAAGGCCAGAATTGCTGCTAAGTATTCTTTTGCAGGTGTAATAGGCCAGGTCATATAGGCTTTCACTGGGGACTGAGCTCAACCTACACTTCCTCTACTATGTCTCTGTCCCCCAATAGCGAAGTAATCTATCCGGCTACAGCGTGATATAACACTGATAATATTATACCCGGGGTGTTAGTTGAACTGGTTTTACTGGTAGATGTCGCTAGCAATATTTATAAATTTCTATGATTTGGCATGTATGTAATTTTTTTCTATTGACATTAACCTACAAAAATACGCAAGTCACATTCCGCCACAATAATAGCGCCATATTTGTTTACCTCAGTGAATATGTCGAGTTTCGTTCCAAGTAAATCGCATTAGCGGCATTCGTTGATTTTCTTATTTCATCAAAAGAAAAAAGCAGCTGAAGCTGGTAGAAACTTATGGTGAACATGCTCCAGTGATAAGAACATGTGAGACATGGTTTCGTCAATTTAAAAGTGGAGATTTCGATTTGACAGACAATGAACATCCTGGTGCAGCGAAAAAGTTCAAAGACGAGGAATTGCAGGCGTTATTGGATGTTGATCCAACCCAATCGCAACAAAAATTTGCAGAAACACTACATGTGACTTGAGGAGCAATTTGCCAACGTGTAAAAGTCATTGGAAAGATCCAGAAGTATGGAAAATGGGTGCCACACCAGCTGAACGATAGACAAATGATAAATCGAAAAACCGTTTGTGAAATGCTGCTTCAACGATTCGAAAGGAAATCTTTTCTGCATCGAATTGTCACGGGGACAAAAAATGGATTTGTTTTGAGAACCCGAAGCGAAGAAAATCATGGCTTTCCCCTGGTGAAGCTGGCCCATCGACTGCAAGGCCAAATCGCTTTGGCCGTAAGACAATGCTCTGTGTTTGGTGGGACCAGTGTGGTGTGGTGTACTACGAGTTGTTAAAACCTGGTGAAATGGTGAACACGGATCGCTACCGACAACAAATGATCAATTTGAATCATGCGTTGATCGAAAAACGGTCGGAATGGGCCCGAAGACATGGCAAAGTTATCTTGCAACATAACAACGCGCCGTCTCATACCGCTAAACTAGTAAAAGACACATTAAAAACACTTAATTGGGAAATATTATCGCACCCGCCGTACTCTTCAGACCACGCCCCTTCCGACTATCACCTTTTCGCATCGATGGGACACTCCCTTGCAGAGCAGTGCTTCGCTAATTTTGAAGAAGTCAAAAAATGGCTCGTCGAATGGTTTGCCTCGAAAGAGAAAAAGTTTTTTTGGAGTGGTATCCATAATTTACCTGAGAGATGAGCTATATGTAGAAGTCAATTGTCAATACTTTGAATAAAAAAAAGAATGTGAGATTCCTCATAAAATTAAGTGTTTTCTTTATCGATAAAACCGGCAAATTTCAACTAACACACCTGGTAAATGCGTATGAAAATAATAGCTTGTGCAATAAACATATTAACTTTCAGTGCTTGGACTCTCGCCATCAACGCGCACTTTTGCATACATATACATTCATAAACATATTTGTAATTGTACATGTATATGTATGAGTATATGCGCCACGCATATATGGTACTTTCTATCAAAAATTAAAGCCTTCACAAACAGAAATCGGTAAACGCCAACCAGCAGCAAGGCAACAACAATTTCATCACCAGTTTTCAGTGGAATTGTAATTAATTATATGACAATACCTATACGAGTACATACGAGTGATGACAAGCAAGGCAAGGTTTAATCAACAGACAAAAAAGTTTTTTTTTAATATATTATAACATTGGTACAAAGCATGTAAGTTGCAGAAGGAAAAGAGATACGACCCATAAAAATTCATACCAATAGGGTCAGAATGACGA
This sequence comes from Ceratitis rosa, assembly GCA_037013455.1. NCBI lineage: Eukaryota > Metazoa > Arthropoda > Insecta > Diptera > Tephritidae > Ceratitis > Ceratitis rosa. The sequence goes on from JAWMAG010000039.1 coordinate 14,217,116, forward strand.
GTTGGGTTGTTTTAGCCTTGTTCTTCTGTCCCTCAGTTTCTGAGATATTTCAACCAACCTTGGTACATACATGATGCAGCTAAATCAGACCACTTTAGCGTATATTCACGTAAGGCGTAAAGACTTCGGTCTGACTGAAAACAACACTTATAGAAAGGAAATAATTTCATAAATCTATTTTCATCTCTTTGAACATAAGTTTACACTCCATTGACTCACGGAAGCTCATAGAATTTTTTAACAAAAATTTACCCAAATGTACATATTTTGCTAGTATATCCTTTAAAATAAAATGCTATGGGTAAAGATCCTTTTCAGATTTGCAGAAAGAGATCGATCCTTTAAAATAGGTAAAGATTAATAGTCTGTGCGTTTTTAGTGAAGGAGCTGATGATCACAAGAGAATAATCGTGACTTTGTTATGTTGGAAAATTCATACTTCAGGCGTTCTGACGGAGTACATCTTTTGGTAAGATATGTGGATGTCTTTAAAAAGAAACCGGCTGACTGAATGCCGAATACATACAATTGTCCACAAAGTAATAGGAGTGTTGGATATTTCATTTTAAAATGATCCTTAACCAAAAAAATTATTCGCAAAATTATAAAAAGTAAGTGGGGTTTTATTATTTAGCATTAATTTTTATTAGTTATTATTAATTTAACCATTGGATTTCTCTCCAGTAAGTAGAGGAAAGCCTTGTACAGAGAAAAAGCGGGAAATGATAAAAAATTAAAAAAAAGAAAACATATAAAGATGTCCAAGGCATCGTAAAATTCTCAGCTGGAATGGTTGCAAATACCTTAAAGTATAAAAATTAATCCCTTTGCATCAGCCAGGAGCATTCGCGATGAACTGAATTTGTCAGTTAGGATTGAAACTGTTCGTAGGCATTTGGCGCAGAACAAATTACCAGAAGTCCACGAAAAGTACCCCTGATCAAAAACGAAACACGAGGAAACACGTATACAATTCGCAAAAGAGCATGTCTCCTGGCCCCTGGCTAAATGGCGAAACATATTGTGGTGAGATGAATGCAAAATTGAGTTATTTGGCGTTCTTCTAACTAGGATTATAATCCCTGGTTTATAACAAAAAAGACTGCCGTGTTTAGTCTAGGATCTAAAATCATCATCATGGGGTACCTTTTTCATAGTGGAGTTGGTACAAATCACTTAATTAAAGTGATTTGAAAATATTAGATGAGGTAATGATACAATATGGCTCCTGGAATATGTTGTTGATATGGTTATATCAACAAGATAATGACCTTAAACATACCAGCAAGTGGGCAAAGGAATGGTTTAGGGTCAATGAGGTTGAGGGTTTGGAGTACCATTAAACCGTTGCCAGGATCTCATAGGCTCTATGCCCCGGAGGAGTGATGCTGCTGTGATGAAAAACCGAGTTTAGTCAACGAAATATTAATTATGTTTTAATTCTGTGAAGCTTTGGAATCATTTTAAGTTATATTTTTAGAACTTTTGTGAAGAAATTTGGAAAAAGAAGTATTTTTGTTAATGAAAATTAAAAGATTTTTTTTTATGCGAAACTAGTTTAACAAATTCTAGTTAAATACTAGTATTTTAAAATGGAAATCATACCAGTTCGCTAGCTGTTCTCAAAAGCTTAGCGGTTCCCCAGTTATAGGAATAATAATAATAATTTACACCACAACTACCAGTGGCGTGTAGTGTTAATTTCTAGTCCACCACGAATATGCTACATGCTATGTCGCCACTCGTTACATCGACGCGTTATCGGAGTAATTATCTATATACTAGAATATCACGCTGGAGATTTACAAGTCGCGTCTCGCTGCAGTAGAAGTCAATTTAATTTTTATTTTTAGTGAACCCGAAATTCAACATGCCTAAATGAACTAGTATTTAACTAGTATGAGCCTGATACATCGCGAACAAGATGGAATTTGAACTAGTTGGTGTTGAAAACATGCAAACTAATTGGATTCTAGTTAGGAACTAGTATTTTACAATGCAAAGTATATATACTCATGTAAACTGACATACACGTATGTATGCAAAATACATACAGGCTTTGCTTTTACCCATCGGACACGAGTATATACCTACATACGTTAAAGTATGCATGAATTTTTTCTCTTGTTAATATTGCTCTATTGCGCCATGCCGATGTGACATTCAGTGGTCCTGGCCTGTCAGTCGGTTACTTTGTGCTTTGAAGTTTGTGCACTGAATTGCAAATTTTTCATTTCAACACCAAAAATTGAATGCCCATGCATTGTACACACACCACTTGCCTAGAGCAGCACACATAACCACATAAGCAACGGTGATTACAATTAGAAGCATAACCAAGCACATACATATATGGTATACACTGCACTGCACTGCTAAACTATATGGTATTTAAAAATTGAAATTAAATACTAGTATTTTAAAGGTAAAATTATACCAGTTGGATAGTTCTTGGCAAACAAATGATAACGTGAATGAAAAGAATTTCCATTAACTCATTACCAATCTATATAGTCATTAACTAGTATTTCGCGGGCCATTTTTCTTTAAATTATAGCGGAATCAACCAGAGCGTTTGGTGCCTTGCTCTCCTAAAGTATCTTTACTTGGGTGAACCAAATATTCAGCTCCGTTAATGACGCCCATCAGGCCTTTGGTGCTCTTCAGCTGATAATTCTAATTGATTGACAGTGGCATTGCTTGCGCGATGATAACCGAATCAACAATCGCTCGCAATTCTTCTCTAATCTGTTTGGGGCCATTTGAATTTACCGAGTGAAACTAGGTTACTCTCCACGTGATCCTTTCAAAGGAATAGAGGTCTTCCTCGTCTGCTGCTTCCAACAGCGAGTACTGCATCAAATACTTTCGAAGCTGAAGCCCTCTCATTCAATCGGACGACAGGACATTCATTGGGTGAACTATAGTAATTTCACCGTGTAACTCGTACAGGTCATCGTCCCATCGTATGCGGTATTTGTGGTAGCCAATGGGCAAAGGACCAAAAATCATTCACAAAACTTTTCACTCGTAGACTCCCAGGGCCAACTCATCGGATGTCGACATCGTCCGCGCTTCCAGTCCATATATTAGGACGGGAATGATAAGCGACTTGTAGAGTTTGGTCTTCGTTCGTCGAGAGAAGACTTCACTTTTTAATTACCTTCTCAGTTCAAAGTAACACCTGTTGGGAAGAGTGGTTCTGTGCTGAATTTCTAGACTGAAATTGTTTTCGGTGTTAATACTTGCGCTAAGATAGAGGAGGCTATCTACGACTTAAAAGTTATGACCGTCACGAGTGACGTGAGGGCCAAGCCGTGGTGATTAAAGTGTTATCGATTTAACCTGCTAGGCAGCAGTACCCAGTGAAAACCTCATACTCTTAGTAACGAATATAGATAAATAAATACATATCTTCACTATTTCTAATATGGTTTTCTGCAGAGAGCTGAAACCTCAAATCAAATCTCTTTCGATGCTATGCCAGACAACCGCTTCGTGAACGAAATTAAAAACTATGAAAACCAATATTGAATCCTACACATTCCGTACGATAGAACATACACCACCACAGAGTGTACATACGTAGGTATAAATCACCTTAATTACAAAACTTACATAAGTGCATTGCGTATGTTTGTTGAATTTTTATTTTTTTTTCTTGCATTCATTTCTCTTCCACAATACTAGCACTGCACCACTGCAAACCTCAAAGTCACATTCGCCTCTCCTATCGATGGACAATCAGACGATGTTTTGTGAACACAAAGTGTCTGCTGCCAACACTCAGACTCCGGACTTTCGGTGCAGGGAAGAGCACGCAATTCAAATGAATAATTACATCACTTCAGTGACTACATGCCCATAATCATACGTAGGTATAAGCATATCTATTTCTGTTGTTGTACCAGCATAAAGCTCCAAAGTGACGCCTCTTGGCAACATGTAGGAATTATTCGTTAGGTAACACATGCGGCGACCATGCAACATACGACGCATATGATAGGATTGTGTACCACAAATTGATGGCGGAATAAAACAACTTCAGTACATAGAGCATTATTTGAAATATTTACCATCCAGAAGCTGTATACACAAATACTCATATACAAGTATTGTTATTATAATGGTAGTTGTTGTTTTATCTTAATGAGTTTGAGCTCACGCGTCACTGCAAAACGTGCGGCATTTAAGCGTAACAACGCGTGATGTTCCTGCTGGCATGTGCTGTCGTCGTCCATCAGGCAGTAAGAATTTAATTGAATGTACGAGTGCACTCATATTTTCAATTACGAGTGGAATTAAATATTCTTGTGCCATAAAAATAAAACAGTAATAAAATAGACTTCGAGTATAAATGTTGGCCGTTGGTAGGCAACAACTGAAGCTGGAATATGTGAGGAGCCTGATGAATTCAGAAAAATTTTCTACTTCCCCAGAATAGCAATCGAATAAAATTAAATTAAATAAAGAAAAAAATAAAACACATAAAATAAATTAAAACAAAATATGATAAAATGCTATAAAATAATATAATATAAAATAAAACAAAATATATATTGAAATAAATTAATAAAATAAAATAAAAAAATAAAATAAAGTAAAATAAAATAAAATAAAATGAAATGAATTAAAATAAAATAACATAAAATAAAATAAAATAAAATAAATTAATTTAAACTATATTACACTAAATTCAATTAAATTAAATTACAATAAATAACATAAAATATAATTAAATAAAATGATATAAAAACTAAAGTTAATTAAACTAAAATATAACTAATATTCTATAAAGTATTATAATATAAAACAAAATAAAATCATATAGAAAAATAACACAGAATAAAATAAACTAGCATAATACAAAATAAAATGAAATAAAATAAAATAAAATTCTATAAAATAATATAATAGGAAATAACAATTGAATTCATTTATAATAAATTAAAATAAATTAAATTAAATTAAAATAATTTAAATTCAAATAAACTAAATTAAATTAAAATAAATAAAAAAAATAAAATAATATAAAACAAAACAAAATAAAATAAAACAAAATCATTTATATTAACTTAAATTAACTTTTATTGATATAAGTTAAAATAAATAAATTAATTAATAAATTAAATTAAATTAAGTTGAACTAAATAAATTAAAATGGAATAACCAAAACCAAATAAAATAAAAACAAATATATTAATGAAAAATAAAATCAATTAAAAAAAAGAATTAACAAAATAAAATAATATAAGCTTAAATAAAAAAAAAATAAAATAAAAAAATAAACTAAATTATTATAAAATAAAATAAAATGAAATAAAACAAAATAAAATAAAATTAAATAAAACAAAATAAAATAAAATAAAATCAAATAAAATAACATAAAATATATTAAAATAAAATAAAATCAAATAAAATAAAATAAAATAACATAAAATTTATTAAAATGAAATAAAACAAAATAAAATAAAATGAAATAAATTGAAATAAAATAAAAAAAATAAAATAAAATAAAATGAAATAAAATAAAATAAAATAAAATAAAATAAAATAAAATAAAATAAAATAAAATAAAATAAAATAAAATCAAATAAAATAAAATAAAATAACCAAAATATAATAAAACAAAATAAAATAATATAAAATCAAATAAAATAAAATAAACTAAAATATAATAAAATAAAATAAAATAAAATAAAATAAAATAAAATAAAATAATATAAAATAGAATAAAATAAAATAAAATAAAATAAAATAAATTAAAATAAAATAAAATAAAATAAAATAAAATAAAATAAAATAAAATAAAATAAAATAAAATAAAATAAAATAAAATAAAATAAAACAAAATAAAATAAAATAAAATAAAATAAAATAAATAAAACAAGATTTAAAAATTTAAATGAAAAATAAAAAGTAAAATAAAAAATATTAAATTAAATTGATTTCAATAAAATAAATTAAATGGAACCAATAATAAAAAAAAAAAATTTAACTAATTAAAATTAAACTGAAGAATAGTTATAAAACTTGCATAATTATTTAATTGAAGAACTTAAGAACTTAATTATTATAACACCAAATTAACTAAATTAACATATAATTAGATTTAAGAAAATAAGTTAAAGATAAGTAAAATAAAATTGGAGGTAAAATAACTATAAATTAACTGAACCACAGTAAATGGTAATGAAATAAATTAAGAAGAATAAAATTAAAAAAAAAATTAATATGGTATAAATTAAATTATATATTATAAATGAAATAAAAGAGTGAAAATTAAAAAATTTCAAATAATTTCAAATTAGTTTATTATTTACTCGTTTATAAAAATTTTACTCGTCCACCGGTATATTTAGGGATTAGATTAAACTCTATAATTGAGCTAAAACTAACTCATAAATTATTTAAGTCATAAGCGTCGTTATGCACATCATGTTCCTTTTCAATAACTGTTGTTGTGGCTGCATAACTTTGTTGTACATTTTTTGTGCTTTGCTGTTATCATGGAAGCGGTTTTGATTTTGATCCTTTACGACATAACTTTCAAATTTATAAACTACCAAGTTCGCTGCGGTTGTGGTGATGGCGAACGTTTTAAACTCATTTCCGGTCAGTTTAACGGCATATTTACATTCACTAAACAAATACAAAAATAAAAAAGGAATTTTTAAGAGCGCTGTAATGAAGTGATGCTGTGAAGTGCTGGTTAAAACTGGTGGGCCATGGACAGGGCATGGTATAGGGAAAGAATACATGTTTTGGCAGACAAAACAACAGTGAAAAATTATGGAAAGTTTAGAGCATGAAGTGTGATGTGGGTTCGTGTGTATGTTTTTGCATTTATTAGCGTACCCGAGGCATGTAGAATGCGTGCTGGAGGGGTCATACGAATACATACTTTGCTTCATTCAAGTTTATACCAATACATGTATATGTAAGTATGTATATTAATAAGCAATCACGCATGCTATGCTCGGGTGTGTATATGTGTATGTGTATGCATTTTTTGTTAGGAACCAAGTGTATTTTATGGATAGACCAACGCTATTTAACATTACTCATAAAACACACTCACTGCGAATATGGTTTATTATTATTATTATTATGATGCTTACTTATACCCAGCAGTAGGAATATACACATTCTAATACACACATATTTATACTAGCACTTTTCTGTATATTCGTATTTATGTACACAAGCAAACACAATCATTTGTCTCCTATAGTGGTACTAATGGAATTATGGAAAATTTATATGTGGGAGAGAGAGTTATGAAAACTTTTGTTTTCTTTCTCAACACTCTTCGGTTGTTGCACTGCAATTTTGCACGAGTTGTGTGTTTATTTCAAAAATTTAATTATTACACTGATGGTGGAAAATTTATATGGAGTTAACAGTTGGAGAATAATGCAGTTTATCAGTTTAGTTTATTACACACGTGCCACTGATGCGATTTTTAGATTTAACCAAATTTTAGTATGTGCTAACGTACACGTAATTACGTTGGGCCTTCTTGAAATCATATATACGTGTATAACGTGTACTCGTATAATTTTGGTTTTATAACAAAATTGAAATTGATATTTTTCTGCGCCGCCCTGATTCCCTTCCATTAGTGACATACAAAAACCCCTCAGAGTCATCAACTCTTCGCCACTGAGCAATTAAAGACTAGTCAATTTTAAGTGAGGAAAACACTTCAACAAGAATGTCTATTTGCAAGTGCACCACCGCCTGGGGAAGAAGATGATCGTGCCATCAACGAACCTGCTGGCTCGCTGGAGCAAAAGTAAGTTGGATATAAGGGCAAACCAAGAAACTACATATATTACAAATTATACCATAATTTTCTCTTTCAGCAGATCGTGCAGCTAATGACAGATATGCCATTAATAATGAAGGATAATATCAGCCAAATGGTTTGTTTCCACGGCCACGCTTACAGGATCGTATCCATTTAGTGAAACTTTCCATCACCAAAACGCAAAATGGGTAATATATGCCCTCAACAGTTTCATGAATTCGATCTTTGAGCTTTTGAATCGGCGTTGGCTTGTTGGCGTAGACCTTAACTGTCACGCGGATCCAAAGAAAGAAGTCACAAAGCGTTAAATCACAAGATATCCGTGGCCAGTTGGGATTACCTCCGGTAGGAATAACGTGGTTAGGAAACTTTTTCCTTAACAGATCGAAGGTTTCATGCATGAAGCGCTGTTTATTTGAAAGCAAACGTTGTCCAGATCAATACCAACCAATTCCGGCCATAAAAAATCAAGAAATTTACAAAATAAGTAATAATAAGAAATATAATTACCGCAATTTCATTCGTGGAGGGGGAAAAATTCTCAATATCATCTCTTCATGTTGGTATCTGCACATATGAATATGAAATTTAGGGTAAGTACTTTTTACCAAAAACATTATAACCAGGATAAGAATGAAAAAAAGTCAAATCTGATTAGATTAATTTGTCGTAAAATTATACTGAAGTAGTACATACTATATATTTTTTTTGTGTCAGAAATATACCCGGCAAGCTTGTCATATCCTGTCGACGGCAATTATATAACTTTTTAAATAATTTGCGATTAGCTCCGTTCAGGACTTGGAATTATGATCATCAACATGATAGCACGCACTGAACGCACCACTCGGCTATCGCCGACCAAAAAAAAAACATAAGAACACTTAACAACCTTTATGCATATACATACATGCACGAGCATTACTTAACAACTTTCTTCTATAATTTGTAATTTAATTTTTTCCTTGCCGCAAAAAAATAGGTAAAAATAAGAGAAAACTGATAAGGGTAAAGAAAGGATTAACTGCAGTATTGCAAACAAGACTCGGTGCTACACTCAAATAGCGATATATATGATAAAATACTTGGAACTGAGTACATATCCACATATAATAATGTTAAAAGATGCCAACCGTTGTGGGCAATAAAGTTAATATTATGTCATGTAAGTATTTCAAAAGTAGCAAACAGCAAGTGTATTTAATGCACTGTATTTCTGACGTGTTGATATTCTTGTTAAAAATCATATTTATAAAAATTATAAAAAACTAAAAAGTCGTAGACCCATTTAGTCGTAATAAATTTAATAGAAATGGCAGCGCTGTTCTCCAAAATTTTGGAAGTGAAGATATTTAAAGCTTGTTATAATCAAATAAATAATATGTTTGAAAACCAATTTCAAGCTTCTGTATCAGAATTAAAAATAAAACGTACTTTCATTAGAAAAAAAAAAAATTGTGTAAATCTATAGCAAGTATAATTTTCATGAAATATTTTTTATTTATTTATTTATTTTTTATTTATTTGTATGAAAAATAATTATGAATAAATACATTACATTAAAGGCAACTAGCAGCTGGGGCTATCGGTTTGTCATGAAATATTATTCTCAAGCTTACTTACGGTCTAAGTAAGGTGTTTTCTGTTACATTTAAATTTAATTTATTTACATTTATTTATTTTATTTTATTTTACTTTATTTTCTTATTCAATTTATATTATTCTATTTTTATTTATTTTATTTCATTTTATTTTATTTTATTTGATGTGATTTTCTTTTATATAATTTTATGTATTTTGTTTTATTTGAATTAATTTTTTTATTTTTATTTTGTTTAATTTTATTTTATTTTATTTTATTTTATTTTATTTTATTTTATTTTATTTTATTTTATTTTAATTTATTTTATTTTATTTAATTTTATTTTATTTAATTTTATTTTATTTTATTTTATTTTATTTTATTTTATTTTATTTTATTTAATTTTATTTTATTTTATTTTAGTTTATTTTATTTTATTTTATTTTATTTTATTTTATTTTATTTTATTTTATTTTATTTATTTTATTTTATTTTATTTTATTTTATTTTATTTTATTTTATTTTATTTTATTTTATTTTATTTTATTTTATTTTATTTTATTTTATTTTATTTTATTTTATTTTATTTTATTTTATTTTATTTTATTTTATTTTATTTTATTTTATTTTATTTTATTTTATTTTATTTTATTTTATTTTGTTTTATTTTATTTTATTTTATTTTATTTTATTCTATTCTACTTTTTATTTTTATATTTAAATTATTCTATTTTGTTTTGCTGTTTGTTTCTATTCCTTTTTTTTATTTTTTAATATTATTATTGTAACACGATTTGAATTTTTAGGCTTCTGCAGAGCACGAAATGAACACACTGTTCATTGTGAGAAAAAACCAGAGTTAATACAGAAACATTTTCGCCGTATCAATAAGTATACAATTTAAATAAGTTACGTCAAATTGAGTTCAACCTACCTGTGATGCACTGATTCGCTTCGTAATGGGCGCTGTGAAAGCTTGAACGTTATGTGCTTAACTCTGCCACACACACACACGCGATTTCATTTTTACAGACTTCTACGAAACACACACCGAACGCAAGTAAATGAATGTGCCCCTGGGTATTAAGCGTTAAAAAGGGTTAGTCTTTCAATTCAAAGAAAGAAATTTTTTTTTTTGAAATTTGTTAAATTTTATGCGTCTCTTAAGTAATTCAGTAGATTTTTATAAAGCTTGTTCCCAATGATGTATGAATAATAATGTTGGCAGGAGTGTCGCACGCTGGAATGGCTTCATTTTCTTAACTTAAGCGAATCTTTTCAAAAACAAATTAAGCTATAACTTTAATGGGAAACATTTGACTGGAATGACCCTTTAACAATTAATGAAAATTTATATACATTTGCAGCTTGATATGCATATACGCGTACTTCTATATACGATTATTTATCTTTCAGGCTTTCAGTTCAACGACTCAATTAAAAAAGCCGCCAAAATCTTTCTCTGATTTATATTTATTTATGTACACGTACGTGTATCGAAAAATATTTGCACAGGCGCTCATGTACCCATAAAGGTGCACAAACATTCACACATACCTACATACATTCATACGTTTACTTGTTTACATTTATGTATCTTTAGTACATGCGTAAATGTGTGGGAATGATTGCCGATTGTAATTAACTGCTAATTACTCGTACGAGTACTTGATGTGCACAAGCTTAATTACTTTGGCTGATAAACACTCGCCATTTGCCATTACAATTAATTGTAAAGTAATTTTACCCAAGAGTATTGTGCGCAAGAACATTTGTATGTTTGGATATTTGTATATTTTGCATTAAGTCAAATGACCCGAAAGCCTGCCGCCATTGGTGGATTGTTGTCTCTTCGCGTTTCGCTTGGTTGGGTCATTGTGATGAAAGCAAAGAGTTTTGCCTTCACGAGTCATGCTACGTAATAATACCAATAATAAGTAGCAACAAATCTAAAAGACCCTATAAAAAGGGGTTTAAATTGCCTTTATTTCAGCATGAAATTCAATGCTAAGTTTCTAGAAGTAATTTGGACAAAAAATTGAGCTGGAAACAAAACCAATTTCAAACACACGAAATAGCTTGAACCGCTGTCTTTTGGCGCTTGCTGAAACATAGGTTAGATTAGGGCGTCAGCTCACTCAGTCCAATTAATGGATAGATTGTGAAATCACTGAGGATCTCACTCTGGGTCAAATCAATGCGTGTAATTCGTACAAATCTGAATAAGTTGCTGATCCTATAATTTGGGGCATTTGAAAAAGAAGTGCCACAAGGTTTCAGGTTACCTATCGTCTCTTTTATTTCAGCATATGTCTCCTAGTGGTACGCCCATCTTATCTGAGTTACTATCCAACTGAAGGCGGATTAAAAAAAAATCCCAAAATTGTCAGCTAAATGGTCCCATTGCAACAGCTGAAGCGCTTTGATCTTGAGCTGGCATTTGCCACATTTGTTTCGCCTTTCAATATTTCTGCAGCGAGGAGATATATTTTCTGAATGTCTTCTGCTAACTGGTGGAATGTGCTCATTGCCTAATGTGGAGCGCAGTTGAGACCAAATGTGACAGTCTTTAGTTTAAAATCTTCCATCGAACTATTGGGATTTCTGCGGATAGAACACGTTGGAAGTCTTTGTCTTCCTTATGGACGTATATTTGGCGGTACATTTTCTCAATGTCGCCATTAATGAAAGTAGTAATTTGCGACCGCAGCAGCCGAGAATTTAGCATTGCTTTTCGGAGACGGCTTGATATAAGCAGTAGGTTCCTCCATTTTTCGGAAAAAAAAACAACAAAATGCAGAAGAAAATCGGTCGAAAATCCATTCATCAGCGGTTACAAAGCGGCGGTTATATAGTTTTTGTTTCAATCTGTTTATATTAAATTAAGCGATAATTTCAGAATTTTGCTACAAAAATTCTTGAGTATATTTTCTGTGAAAGCATTCGATTAATTAGCAGTCAGCTATTTTGTTTATTAACAATTTTTCAGAAATATTAAATTAAGTGTATATTTCAAGCAACTACCACTTAACCTCTCTGCGTAAAGCCAGAGCATATTTAAATATATATATATATTTTTTTTGTTTTTTTATTTTTTTGAACTTAGAAACTTTACAACAACTTTATGCTCTTTTCGCATGAATTTCGCATGATTAAAAACGGGCTTTTGTTGTAAATTTCACTGCCGCAGAAAACCGCAATGTGGAAAACTTTCAACATTTTCTCTAATTAGAGGTCATTTATTAAATACATACGAACGTTTATATATACCTATATACTTATTATATTTGTACAAAAATACGAAAATACAAAAAAAAAACGAACGAACGAATCTTTGCTAACAGCCAAAGCTGCACCAATGCTGCTCAAATCAACAACACCAGCGTTGGGGCAGAAAAAGCGGTGAGGCAACAGGAGTACGTACGCTAACCACTGAGGCGTCATTGCTACTTTTCTGCTCATTTCTATAGTTTACCCTGTTAGCGAGATTTATTTTACTTTGCTGTTGTTACTACTGTTGTTGGTGTTCCTGTACTTGTTGTTGATTTAGTTGTTGGTGCGCCATTGCAATTTGTAGCAAAATTATTTATTTGATCCGAACGTGTGGGTAGGCAAAGGGTCGCGTTGCTGTCGACCTGTTAAGCTTGGTGAAAAACTTAAAAATCGATTAAAAGCGTTAAACCGATAGTGGTGGGAGCAACAAAAACAAAAGCAAATACAGTAAGTAATACGAATATACGGATAAAACTACATCTTTGTACGTTAGGGTATTTATTTAGTGGGACTACATATACCTAGTAGTATCGTAGTATTTACTACAACTTTGTACTGTAATTATAGGGTTATTCATTTTGCGGTTTCGAGTATAAACGTGAATGAAATGCATTTAAAATAATTTTTTTATGAATTAACTTTTTTTATTATAAAGTTTGAGCTTTGACATTTCTACAAATTAATATTTAGAAAAAATGTTAATAGACAGAATTGTTTGCAGTTTAATAGTAAAAATTATTGGATTTTCTTGTTCCTGCAGCCGATCTCCAGAAGGGCTTCCAAAAACAGGTGTACTTCAAATTATCTGAAACCCGAAAACCAAAAAAAAATTTAGTATTTTTATGGTTGAATACAGGTTTTGAATACAGGAATAGTGAAAATTTTGATTTTTGAAAAAATGGTGGCTCCAAAAAAAAAATTAATTTTTTGTGAGAAATTCTACATTCAAAGTGTTTAAAAAATTTTAATTATTGTCAGAAATTTTATGCCTTCGATCATTTCCCAACAAATATGACTCAGAAGGTCATGTGAAAATTTTAAGCCGATCGGTTCAGCCGTTTCAGAGAAATTTTCCTCACCGACTCTGAAAACAGAGAAAAAGGCATTTAAAGTTTTGGAAACCATTTACACTAAGTTTAACTGCTCCGCCTTGTGCTTCGCCTATTTTCCAACAGCACGAGATGTCCTTAATGATGCGATCATATCTCCAATACTGTTTGTCAAAATAGGTACAGTTATGTACTTTTGAAACCACGAGTGAAATGGATAACCCTATATATGAAGAGGTATGTATGTATATGTAAATGTATGTAAGTATGTATGTGCATAAACGTATAATGCTTTCAAAATTATTTCCATTTATGTACAAGCGTCAGAGTTTCGCCGATATTAATGCGGGTTTAAATAAAAAACAAAAACAACACGAAACTTTGAAAAATAAGAAAAAATTAAAACAAATACATGAGGGAAACAACAATAAGAACAAATCGTTATCAAAGTTACCCCTACCGACATTTAAATCGCTGTTAGTTTCAACAATAAAAACAACTACTTGCTTCATCGACATATGGTACAACCATACATACATATGGTACATAGATTTATTGGAATATAAATTGTAAAAAAACAAAAAATGAAAAAGTAAATACAAAATAAGCAAAAATTCAAAGTTTTGCGGTGAAAAATGTTGCATTAAAATTACTATTTGCTTTCTTCATTATTTTTATTTATTTTTTATTTGCGGTTGATTTTTATTTTGTTTCCAATGAATAACAATCGCAAAAGTTGCAAAGTCATTCATCAACAAATGAAATGTTCGTTATTAAAAAGGGAAAGTTTCGGTTTGCTAAAACCATCAAACCGCATCATTAGAAGCTATTAACCGCCACAACCATGTGTACGTTCAAATACGAATACAACTACTTAGAGAATACAGTACACAGAAAAGCTCTTGAAGTCATACAAATATACATACGAGTACAGCTTATTTTCAGCTTGGTGAAATAGGAGGAACTAGAAAATACTCAAGAGTACTACCATTTTCACTGCTTTAAAGACTAAAGGGCAAATTCTCTCGACCCTTCTACTACCATACCTATATGCATTAGCAAAAAGCTCAAGTCGGTTTGGGAAGACGGAGAGTTGGACAAGTCGCTCCGAATGGTTTTCAGTAACCATCTCGGCCACAAGGAGGATGACCTTAAATCTTTGCTAGCAAAGTTAAACTGTAATCCCTCAAAATGACGTAGTTCTGAAAAGGTAAGGTCAACAGAAAAAAAACACTCCACTTCTCACATAAAGGGTCTAGGGCCAATGATGTACCGCCAATATCATGAACAGGCGAGAAGAACCCGGTTTATGAAATCAAAGTTAGGGGCCGAAGGTTATATGCAGATGCGATTCATCCCTACAAGTACACCATTATTGTTGCTAAGTGACCCGGAGGAAGAATGTACTGAGCAGCATACTGTGCTGGAAACCTAATCTTGTCGGCATCTTGAGAGGGGTTTATTTTTTAGATCACTGCTGCTCGATTCGAGAAAAGAGCTTCTAGATCATCTTTATCGCGAACGTTTCGACAATCCACTCAATGGTGGGTGTTCCAGAGCTGTTGCACAACTCCAAACCACGGCTCGTACCTGATGAGGATGTTCCCAAGCTCTTGAAGACATACATCTTTATCAGATGTAAGTTGGCCATAATGTCGATGGTATCAACAAAGCCTCTACGCAAGGGATACGCCGTGAAGATGCTGCCTTTGGTAGGGATGCTGCGACGGAAAGGTTGGAACAATGACAAGAGACAGGCGTAGATGCGTTCCATCTACAATTACATACAGGAAGTCATAAGACAGCTCCCTTGTGCAGTGCAACCGAGAAAAAGTGCAAGCCACCTACTCGGCCATCGGTAATACTGAAGATATTCTTATATATGTTGGTGTGTCTAAATATAAACCAGGCATAGCTCCTCTCTGACTGCCCCAGTAACCAAGATAGCTTCAAACTAAAAGACTACAACTTAACCTGTCAAGCACAGATAGTACACTTTATTGATGGCGACAAATAGGCAACCGCTTTAACCGCCAAGCGGTAATTATAGGTAATCATCATGAATGTAACTGGGGTCCCAGATCAAACGGATGTAGAAAGCAATGAAGAAGCACAATCAACCTACTCAATGGCTTAAATACTACCGCCTGCGGTTAAGTTCTTAACATCTTCATTCAACCAACCAACCACACCAAAAAGTTTAATCAAAAATTTCAATTGCCCTTATGATTATTGCCTCATTATCATTGCCTTAATACATCATTAGTTATATTTTATTCTTAGTTTCTTGCATACAAACATCTGAATTTATTAATATTTCAATGCAGAAATATATATACGAGTATACACCATGATATACTATTTATAGGCTTCAGCTCAAACCACATAATGTGCATCCTTGTGAATCAGTTGCAATTTACAATATTCGCTCGTTAGAAACTATGGACTTCTATGGCTGACAGCTAGCATTAATAGCAATTCTAACTGTAATTACAGTCACAGTAGTAATACCTCAATGATTGCTTGCTCTCTCATTGCCAAATTAAAAGCCATTCAATACATAACAAATATTTTAACAACCACACAATAATATACATACACGTATGTGTATGAAAAGGGTTTTCCAATAAGAGGTGTTATTCTGATATTCAAAGAAAAATGGCATACTTTGAGATAAATGATCGAATTCGAATGTCATTGATAATTGGAAATAATATCAGCCAAATAGTCGCCTTGGCCACGCTTACAGGACTGTATACTTTTTTTGAAATTTTTCATCACCAAATAGCAAAGTGACTGCTGTATGCCCTCATTAGCTTAACGAATTGCATCTTGAATACACGTTGTCCTGTTGTGGAAGAACTTATATTTGACGTAGTTCCAAAGAAAGACGTCGCAAGGTGTTCAATCACAAGATCTCGGTGACATATTCGAGAGTTAATACAGTTCAGAAAACTTTTCCCTTAAAACATAGATGGTTTCGTTTGCTTATGTGACACCTAGCGCCATGTTGTTGATAGTAAATGTTTTCCAGATCAACACCATTCAATTTCGGCCTTATTTTCAAAAAGGTAAGGTCCAGTAAGGCCCACCGGACTATAAACAACACCAAACAGTTACTCGTTTTGAATGAAGAGACTTTCCAAAAATCTTGGGTTTTCCAAACCTCAAACGCGACAGTTTTGCTTATTAACGCAACCATCGAGATGGGAATGGACCTCATTAATCAAGTTGATCTTTCGTTGATTTTTGGTCGCATATTTATGCATTTCAAGGACCCAATCTGAAGAGGAACGACATTTTTGATAATTTTGTGAACCGTCTGTGCCAGGTTTTTACCAATTTATAGTGAACTTTTATAATTTCAGTGCGTTGTTGAAGCGTCTATCCTTCCATTTTTCACATGTGACATCCACCGGAATAGCAGGCTATTCAAAATAACACCTTTCATTGAGAAACCCTTTGTAAATAAGGCGAAAAATATTGTATGCTTCAATTGTTCGAAAATGAAGTACTAAGGGTGTTCTTGTTTTGGCAAAGTCCTTTGTGGTAAGGTGTGCCATGAAAATTTAATTTTTAGGCACTCTTTACTTATAGTAAATAATTTAGAGCGACCCTAAAGCACATAAGTATGTATATAGATAACTCATGTGAGTGGGTATAAACATTTTATATAAGTATTACTATTAATTGCGCTTTTATTATTGCCACAACCCATTGCTCTGTAAACACAAATACCATATACCTATGAAAAAATGGCAATAATGAAAAAGGCGCACAAAAGCCAGACTGAAAAATTAAGAATGATTTCTCCTACTATATCAATGATGGCATGAAATTCCACACGATATTTATATATACGTTTAAATAATTTATGATGATACGAAATAATTGCAACTTTATTTGACATATTGTTATATACTCGTATGTATGTGTTTTGTAAAAAAAGTAGTTTTTTGTTACTATTTATTATTTTAATTGTCATATATTTTATAGAAAAAAAAAACTGATAAATATTTGTTTGTTAAATTAATTTCCTCCATTACAGTTTGCCATGAAAAAAAAAATAATAATATATCTAAAAGTGCGTACAATATTTACCGCTTAAATATAATCTATTTTTAAATAACATTGAAGCAAATATAATAATTTAAAGTGGTTTCCGTAAAGCGATACAATACTTGACAAATCACTTTGTAAAAAAATATGACAAAGAATCATTAAAAAAATACAAAAATGCGTTATGTGCGCGTCAATTCTTTTTACTATTAAATAAATAACTTATTAAATTAATTTAAATATTTTTTTTTTAATCAGCAGCAATGGCACATAATTTTACTGAATAATTAAATACAAATTTTTATGGCAATTTAAATAATAAAAGATACAAATTAATTTTTTATAGAGCTTTTTAAACTACTTAAGATAATATTGGAAAACAAGTTTTTTAAAGATAATGATACAATAAATTATTATTTTTGTTCACCTAACGAATAAAAATCCAACAAATAGAAATCTCATTTTGTTAAATTATTTTTATCTGTTCATTTCCGGGGGGTTGATAGTGGATGGGATTCCTCTTTGAATTCGGGATGTTGGTGTTTTTGTTTTATTTTGTTGTTGTTCTTGTTGCTGTTTTTATTTTTTTTGTAGCAGCAGTATTGGGGCAGACTAGATCGGTCTATGTCAACGTGATCATTTAACGTAAGATTCAGGAAACGGGCAGCTCCGACGGGTTCGGACCAAATGGACCAAATGGAAGGAGGTTAGTTGAGTTGTTGTAAGGAGCATGCAAAGAAGTGGTTTGTATCGTGCAGGGACTCTACGCATGCAGAACATATGTTGGATATATCAGGGTTTGACTCACAGAGTATGCTGTACACTGAAAAAGAGTTCGGTGATCGGGGAAGGTACTGGTTTAAAAAAATACTTAAATTTCCCAAATTAACTCAGTTTGTCCAAAAACAAGGTGCCACTGAGATTTCGAAGAGTGCTTCTGCTTACAGTTTTCATAATCAATACACCATCTACTGAGATGTCTTCAAAAATTCACCAAGCATCTGTTGTTCAGGGCATAGAGGGTTCACGGAAGGAACACTTCTCCATACTGCTTAATTACAGTGATGAAGAAATTATAAAAGATGGCAAATCCGAAGCCCCATGCGATGACGCTGGTATGGACGTACCAGCATTCGACTATGACGAAGTTAACACTGCCCGTTTGAAAAATAACAAGGTGGCGGCTGTCGCTATAACTCCAGATGAGCTTTTCAAATAAGGCGGCGAAGGCCTACTAACATATGTGTAGTGCATGCATCAGCTTCTTTGTAGCTGATGATCGGACGATTAGAACCTGGTTGTGCTCTACCCAATTCATAAAATGTTGTCAAAGTCAATTATCGTCACATCGGATCTTATCAAGCTTATTGTGTAAATAACTAAAGGCCGCAATCAACGCATTGATCCAACCATATCTGTGTGGCTTTAGATATGGTGACTGCAGAGGAAGAGGAACCCGCCTGCTTCGTGCTGTGATTTGACAAAGTGAAGAAATGATTGGCGAGCTATTGTTGATTCGGTTATATTCGAGTACCGGAAAATAGAAATTCAATCATGGAGAATCGATTATCTTGATAGTGAAATTAAATTCAATAAATTCACTGCGGGTTAGGTATGTTATTTTCACACCAAAATACGTACGTACCTAAAAATACAAGTATAGTGAAAATACATATAGGAAAAACGCACATACAAATGTGCATATAATTGCAATTTACTTATGTGCCGAGATTGGTGTTGTGCAAGTCGTTGAAATAAAATTAACAATAACACTGACAGCCCATAAACTGTTTATGAGGTGTACCGCAGCAACAATCAACATCGGTTAAGAGCACTTTTCCCAACCAGATGCACATGCACTTGTACATACGTATGAGATATATGTACCACGCAAAAAACGCTACTAGTTGTGCACTAAATTGCCACTAGTTTGTATTTATACGCCAATTCATCTTCTTCATTTATCTGGTTTATTGTTAACGACATTCTTATAAATATTTTAAGAAATTAAGAAAGTTGTAACCGGTGAAGCGATTTTTGGCCGAGCTCATCCTCCAAACTGTGGTTTTTGCGTCTTGATGATTTTCTAACAAATGGAGGGACCTACGGTTTATACTAAGCCGCCTCCGAACGGCTGATGGTTTTTTTACAAGGAGCCTTTATTTCATGTTCGAAATACACTCGGAGGGATGGACCTTCCCTGCCGAGGGGCGACCGCAATTAGAAAATTTAACTTAATATTTTTTTTATTTAAATTAATTTTCCATAATTTTTGAATGTTGCTTGTACCGGGATTTGAACCAAAGTCTTCCGAATGCCAGTACGCAATGCTAACCATTCGGCTACCGCGAACGATACCAGTAAAATACCAGTTCATTTATACATGAAGAATCAGTATATTGAAATAAAAAGCGTAATAACAGCATGCAGAGAATTCTAAATCATATGTCTACCAGTGGCAACGTTAAAACATTTGGTTTTCTGTCAGAAAAACATTCGCAGAGGATGACAAATGTATATTCTATTGGTTAGCCTTCCTGTGAGCAGGGTAATGCTCACATATGCTTTCTGCGCACTTTTATGATCATTTTTTCGCATTTTTTTTTTTTTTTTTTTTTTTGCCAACACTGTTTTTGATTACTCTCGCGGTTTTTGTGTCTTGATTAACTGTCAAAAATAGCCTGCTTGGGATATAATCTAACCCGGAATCGACTTATAAACGAAGAATACTTGCAAATTATTGAATTTTCTTATGAAGTGAATAAGAAAGTGTATCGCGCAGTTCTTCCATTTTAAGATATGCTTAGTCAACCATCTGAGGCGACTTTTTGGCATCTTGTGACTAAATTTAAAACCAAATATACCATATTGAACATTAAGCCACCAACACGCATTCGACAAGTGAGGACAGAGAAAATATCACTGCTCCATCCTTCAGTGTCAGTGTTGACCGTGAATGATCTATTCAGCGCCATTCGCAGCTACTGGGCCTCTCTTACCAGGTTTCGACATCCAAAATTCAAAATTACAGAAAATAAATTTTTTTTAACTGCGGTCACCCCTCGACAGAGTGTATTTATGACATAAAATAAAAGCTTCTTATAAAACCCAATCAGCAGTTCAAAGGCGGCTTGGATGGCATGCGGCTTAAACAATACGACATAATGACCCGATTGAGAGGAGAGTTCATTGAGCAGTTCATTTCGACAGCCTGATTGTGCGATCTAACTCCTCTAGACTGTCTTTTTTGGACTATATAAAAGCTCCTTTTCACCCGCAAAGAGTGAAGCTAAAGAAAGTTAATATTGAAGATTTCATTCGTGAAATATCGTACGATAAGTTGAAAAGAGTATTCCAAAATTAGACCTGACCATATGGAGCCCAGATCCAGCCAAAAATTTTATATGAAAAAAAATTCAAACATTCAATTGTGTTGATCTTTTCACAGACTCCAATTAAGAGTTCGTATATTTTTCAGAATTTTTTTTTTTTTTTGAAAGTTAAATCCGAAAGGCATACAAAAAAAAACCTAGTCTGGTAAACATTCAAACATATGACCTTAAGCACGCCGCCTGTGTCTAGTAGTCTGTCTATCTGCCTGTAAGGTATAAAGCCTGGTCGAAGGCAGCGCTAATCTCGTGTATTTGCTTAATTTATATTTTCTTATTTATAAAAGATAGTTAATATACGTGTATGTATATATACATACTACAAATATATATTTATTTTATTTTTTACATATTTTTGTAATTTACGTATTTTTATAGTAAGAGAAACAATTGAACGAAAGACTAAGTGTCACTTTGTAAAGCTATATATTTATTAGTTAAATTCGTACTTATTGTAAAAAAGTTGAGATGGGTTAAATTAAAGATTTAATTTATATTTTTTGATATTTCTAAACTAATATTGCTCTCCCGCTCTGTCTTTCTGAACCCTTAAAAGCTTAATTTTTATTAATTTATTAAATAATTAAATTCATAATTATTTTTCCTGTTTTGAACTAGTATTAGACTGGTATACCTCGATTCAAAAACTTATAATTGACAACTCTCTTCAAAAATCGCAGACGCCTGTATGAAAAAAAGAGAAAGAAGAAGTAATTTAACCAATTTCACTAGACCCGAAGTGGCTGCAAACTAGTTAAATTGACCATAGCGTTGCTTTTGCTGGCATTTGCATAGTCTGTGTCGCCTGCGAGTTCTCATATTTACTTTAGGAGTTCATGTTTCGCAATGCAACAAACATTGAGTGGCAAATGCTCCAACGATAACCAAGTTCATACTCGTACTTAAGCACTTATCTACCACTACTTTGCATTTAAACTAATGTCAGTCATTTTGTTGCAGATACAGACTATGCTGTTTTGGCGCTGTTAATGACATTTGTCATACAATATAATGTATGTTTATGTAGAACATGCGCATATATGTACATACGAGTATGTATGTATGCTATTTAAAATACAATAGATATATACCTATGTACGCATATGTTGAAGTTATTTATTGCCAGGTAAAACTCATTTTAT
Organism: Ceratitis rosa; assembly: GCA_037013455.1. NCBI lineage: Eukaryota > Metazoa > Arthropoda > Insecta > Diptera > Tephritidae > Ceratitis > Ceratitis rosa. The sequence goes on from JAWMAG010000039.1 coordinate 14,239,423, forward strand.
CATCATCATTGTTGCTGGTTTTCTGTTTACCAACTTTTGGGTATATTGTTCCTTCATTTATTTATGGACAATATAACAGCATTTCTGTATTTACTGTGTATACTTAATGACATATTGAACATAAATCGTTTTACATTGTTCATCACCATTGCAAGAGGACTAAAATGTAATCACAGTGTTAATTTATCAAACACTTAACTTATCATTACATTCAGCCATCAGCAAAATCTGTGAAAATGGCAGTTAAAGCATTTATGGGAATATATGTATACAAAAATCTTAATTCTGATAATGTAGGTGGATTAAATCTTATTGCCTCTCATTTGGGTAAGTCAGACCATCCATAAATAATATATAAAATAAATATAAATAGACAGGAACAGACGACAATTACTTAGAGCGAGACCCGGACTGTAAAGTGGATGCATTAGAACCAGCCAACCAAGTGCTCGGAGCTTCTGGCGTGTCACTATCGACGTGCATGATCTGGTGTTGTCTCGATGAACACACAATGCCCTTCCTGTTGGCCAACACTGAATGCTTCTGGGCGCCTGTTTCCTTCAGACGATTCAATTACTGACAGTATTTATTCGATTTAAGAGTTTGGTTGTAAGAGAGCAGCTGACTGTATGATAATTCCTTGTCAATCCCACAACATATATACAAAACAACCTACCCGGCTGTCAATTCTGGCTTGAAGACCATTTTTGCAGGCTCATTTTTTGATTTGTCCAACCAAAATCAAATCAAAAATTTAAGACAGTAGTAAATTTCTAAATTTTAGTTGAGCTAAATTCAAATCAAATGTAGAAGATACAGCGTGAAGAAAACTAAATCTTTATTCTGTAACACTATATACCTCAGCTACTAGCGAATGGCTAACGCAGTGTGCACAAATTGAAGTTGAAATGCAAAGCAGCGAGTTTACATTTGCATTTGAATTGAACCAATGACGCCGTGCTTAAGTAAGAGCGACGCGATAACGACGCATTTGAAAGGAAAAAGGCGTACGCTTCATCAGCGCAGCGATGTTATGCTTTGCATTTGAAGAATTTGCATTTAGCAATTTACCGTTGACAGTGCTTAGATTCTCGTGGCAGCTATTCTCCGTCTGCATTCTTATTCCCTGTTTGAAACCTTGCTATCCAATTTTTTTCTTGTTTCCTCTTTTATTGCTTTGCCGTTAACGTTGTCTTGTTTGATTGACATTCATGTTTTGCACCGTCTTTCAGGCGTATAATGAGGCCACAAAGGACCTTCAAATGCTCCGCACACCTCTCTTCAACCCAAGTTTGCATTAGAGCATCACGGCGGGCAGGTGGTGCAAATATAGTAAGCCAAGCGCTTGTTTAAGATAAAAGTGGATGTACATATATTTGTCTAAGGTAGACTAAATTTAAGTTGTTAACTTATTTAACATACTAAGGAATTACATTATTTTTAGGCAGACAGAGTCAGATAAAGCTATATTTGTTTTGTGAAGTTTATCCTAACAACTCCATTCCGCTTTGAAGGGCTATGTCTTATCTAATGAGACTTTATGTCCGAGGCACTGGGTTTCAAAATTCGCTGTACACTAACGATCATAACCATGTGCATACTCCGTTTTAATTATGTTTGTTTCAGTTATAATTGTATGTTGTTGGAAAATATAATATATAAACAATTAATAATTATTATTTTAATCTATTTTATTTTATTTTATTTTATTTTATTTTATTTAATTTTAATTTAATTGTATTTTATTTTATTTTATTTTATTTTACTATATGTTATTAAATTTTAATTGATTTTATTTTATTTTAATTAATTTTATTTTATTTTATTTTATTTTATTTTATTTTATTTTATTGTATTTTATTTTATTTTATTTTATTTTATTTTATTTTATATTATTTTATTTTATTTTATTTTATTTTATTTTATTTTATTTTATTTTATTTTATTTTATTTTATTGTATTTTATTTTATTTTATTTTATTTTATTTTATTTTATTTTATTTTATTTTATTTTCTTTTATTTTATTTTATTTTATTTTATTTTATTGTATTTTATTGTATTTTATTTTATTTTATTTTATTTTATTTTATTTTATTTTATTTTATTTTATTTTATTGTATTTTATTTTATTTTATTTTATTTTATTTTATATTATTTTATTTTATTTTATTTTATTTTATTTTATTTTATTTTATTTTATTTTATTTTATTTTATTTTATTTTATTTTATTTTATTTTATTTTATTTTATTTTATTTTATTTTATTTTATTGTATTTTATTTTATTTTATTTTATTTTATTTTATTTGAGTTTATTTTATTTGAGTTTATTTGAGTTTATTTTATTTTATTTTATTTTATTTTATTTTATTTTATTTTATTTTATTTTATTTTATTTTATTTTATTTTATTTTATTTTATTTTATTTTATTTTATTTTATTTTATTTTATTTTATTTTATTTTATTTTATTTTATTTTATTTTATTTTATTTTATTTTATTTCATTTTATTTTATTTTATTTTATTTTATTTTATTTTATTTTATTTTATTTTATTTTATTTTATTTTATTTTATTTTATTTTATTTTATTTTATTTTATTTTATTTTATTTTATTTTATTTTATTTTATTTTATTTTATTTTATTTTATTTTATTTTATTTTATTTTATTTTATTTTATTTTATTTTATTTTATTTTATTTTATTTTATTTTATTTTATTTTATTTTATTTTATTTTATTTTATTTTATTTTATTTTATTTTATTTTATTTTATTTTATTTTATTTTATTTTATTTTATTTTATTTTATTTTATTTTATTTATTTTATTTTATTTTATTTTATTTTATTTTATTTTATTTTATTTTATTTTATTTTATTTTATTTTATTTTATTTTATTTTATTTTATTTTATTTTATTTTATTTTATTTTAATTTATTTTAATTTTTTTATTTTATTTTATTTTATTTTTTTTTTATTTTATTTTATTTTATTTTATTTTATTTTATTTTATGAAATAAAAGAAGCAGATTTCCCATCCTTTGTATTAAAAGTTATTTGGTAGCAAAAACTCTGATTTAAACTAAATTCAAATCATAAGTAACAAATAATTAAGTGTTGAAAATGGTTGCCAGAATGGATGTACGTGTATGTATACATTTTCGTTTACCTAACTAGCTAGCTACGCGCTACTCACATACATGCCTGGTTGCTACGGTGCAAGCTTTAACCGTTGCTATTGTTGTTATTGCTTCTGTCGTAATTTTGCTGCATCACAGCCGTTACCACAACGTCTCCGTTTGCATGTCGCAACGACCTCAGCGCCACACACGCTAGTTAGCAAAACAACGGTGACACGCCACCATGGCGGATACGCAACATCAGCAAAGCCTATACATTATGCCTACGCAAGTGTACACAGCGTCACATGCTATAAGCAAACATATGCAGCACCACAATGTGTATGTGTATGTGCTTTTGGCAAATTTACGCTTCCGCTTGTTACTTCAGCTAGCGGGTGTTAAAGCTGATTTCGTTTTTGTTGTTGTGACTGCTGATGTTGTTGTTGTTGTACATTGGCAATTTACGTTTTGCTTCAAACATCTTTGCACTTAATTTCCTCTCAAAATCCCAAGAAGTCAGTACAAGCTCCAATTGATATTTTAGTTCCCGCTGCGCCACCCTACACTTGAGTGCTCACATGCATATATATATATACATTTGAGCTCTTATGTAACGTCTATAAGGAAACTCTCACTCTTGTCGAAGGACAAAGTACATACACATACACGTATATAAGCGCAAACAAAATTTGCAAATACGCGCTTCGTTAGCCGTAAAAAGATTCACATGCATATGTTTACATACAATATATATGTATGCGTGTGTATGTACATATTTGGGCATCAGTGTATGCAAATGTCACTAGAACCAAGCATACACGATTTCAGTAAAACTATATAGGTATTATATGTACACACATACACATATGCAATCCCTCCCCCTTTTCCAAGTCCCCAAGGATTTTTGCTTACACAAAACGTAAATACAAGATCGTGTTACCGCGCTGCTGTTGTCTGTATTTTAAGCGGCATTAATTCGGCCTTTTACTGCCTGCTTTTATTTTTTTGTTGTAAGTTTCCCTCTTTCTGTTTTTGTTCAAGGGCAATTGCTACCAGAATACTTACTGTTATACAATAACAGCGCTGTAACAATAGAAATCTTGGATTGCAGAGAGATTATTGCATACAGGGTGCCACAAATCTACATACATCCATTTACACATACACGGATATGAAACGAAACCTACTGCAATTGTGATTATTTCAACAGGCATAGGCGTAGTTTGCTTAAAATTTCTATCCCTATCGGTAGGTAATGGACGAGACCAGTGTAGAAGTTTTTGTGATGAAGTGAGGAAAGTTTTTGACTGTCATTCACTTGGGAATGGTCTGAAACGTTTTTTTATACGGTTCAAAAAGTTCAAAATGTCTTAGACCAAGTGTTCTCTAGGTACCCAACAAACTTCCTTTTGGAGACGTTTTAAAGTGAGCAGGTAAATCCTCTTGCAGTTTTAATCCCCTTTTGTTAATGACCCCATCAAAAGTTTTAAAGAAAACGATTTGAAAGCATGCATCTGGAATATCCGACCAATTTATTGAGAAAATGCCGCTGCCTAACTAGGTGGTATCCTCATAAGACCAAAGGCTGATATCACCGACGTCCAAAAAAGCATTTTTGGTACAACAGTCGGGAAATTCAGTCTCCATGATGAGGCTAATCGACTTCTCCGGGGCTCGAAATATGATTGTCTGTAGTACCAGAATCCTGCACACGTAAATCCATCAAGCTAATTCGATAATGTTGTGGTTGATGGAAAACAAGTCAAACATGACTGTGAAGAGCTGACAACGTGCATGCATCAGCTTCTGATCATAGGAATGCATGGCTGACGATTCGTATCTAAGTAAGCTCTACCCACCAATCCATAAATAAAGATAACCCACGGTCTATGCCAATTATCGTGGGACTAGCCTCCTAGAAATACTAAATTCCATCGTCATCGAACTAGTTTGACCTTATCAGTGTGGCTTTAGACCTGGTAAATCCACCATTGACCAGCTTTTCTCCAAAATACCCGTAAAAGGAGGATCGACACACACCTTCTCTACGTCAATTTTAAAGCAGCCTTAGACAGCACAGTAAGAAGCTGCCTCTATGCAATTATTTCTGAATGGGACATACCAGCAAAATTTAAGTGATAGGGTAAACTGACGCTAGAAAATACCAGAAGCACACTCAGATAGGGAAGAACCACCCCGAGAAATTCCACATCATACGTTGCTGGGAAAATAGTGAGAGCTGCAGAGCTAAATAGACAAGGTACAAAATTTCACAGCTGCTGGTGTATGCCCATTACATTGATGTCATAGGCCTCACCAACCTCGACATTAATTCGTCTCTCTCCACGCTTGCGTCTTGCCTGTCACGTCGCTATTGACAGTCATGACTTCGAGGTCGAAGATAATCTCGTCTGTCAGGTCTACTCAAACACACTCGTGACAAAAAAGTTTATTTGCGTTCAATCGCATCGGACTGCTATGGAACGGAGTCTCCCGGATACTGGTTCACCTCCGGTTGTAACGTCGACTTACTGTAGCTTGTTACCATTTCCCCCAAGCCATTTTTCCAACCACAAAAAGTTCTGCACTCAATACTTAGCCAAGGCAACGAATGTCATAAAGAACTTGAACTGTCCTACCTACGTTACAAGATGATTTTTTTTTTCAAAATTTAATATTCCGTTATATTTTGAAAACACCTACTCTACAGTTCTCTGCTCTCTCTTCGCAGCTTATGATAGTCGCATCAAACATATATTTGCCAAAATTTAAGGTTTGGATCCTTCTTTATTTATTTCTGGTTCTACCACTGAATAGGCTTGCACGCGTACATAAAACGCATAAGAAGAAGCATATGCAGCACATATGTATGTATGTATGTATGTATGTGTAAAATATTTGCATGGCGTCGTAAAACCTTTAGACTTCCAACCACCATTTACACAATTTGTTTTCGCTTGTAATCACTTTATTAGCAATCGGCGTAGCTCTAACTGCGTCAAAACTTTCTCTAGTTTCGTTGTCGTGTGTTGCAATTGTGTTGCACGTGCAACACCTGCAGGCAAAAACATTTCCATGTAATACCAGAAGTTTGAAATTGGGTTAAGGTTGACAATCGTGTCTTGTAAACGCGATATGTGGTAAAAAGTATGTATGTAACGGAAGGAAAAAATTATCATATGTGTATTAGATCTCCACAATACACATGTATGTATATGTATGGGTCTGCTTCAAAAAACTCAAGATTTTAAACTCAATGCCGCAGCAAATGCATACAAACCCAGGCGGATATCACACAATTTGGCTATTAAACAATATTCAATTCTTCATCTCAGTTACATGCAGACTGAATTTGTTGACCTTCGAGCAAATGAAAATTAACCGTTAAATATACTATAATTTCGACCATGAGTTGTTGTTGTACGATGACAAGTAGCGACAGGAAAAGAGAAATTTTCTGACATTCAATGATTTTTCGTCCTTAAAGTAAAACAAAACCTGTTTATTTTATTTTCGTGTACATTCGTTGTGCGCTTTTGTTTGGCCACGCATTTTCGCTGTCATTCACTGACATTGATTTTTTGTGCAATATATAAATCGTTATAGCGCTTCTTCGTATTTTGCATTAGGTGTGTCCAAAGTTTGAGGGAGTAAAATACGGACCAGATTTAAATTAAGATATTAAATTTTTTTGGGTTAGGTACTTTTTCAATATGCTTTCTTTGACAGATTACGCGTGAGTCGAATGTTTCTCACGCATTTCGCTCAATTTATGGTCAACATATTCGGCCTACTGAGCATATTATCCGCTACACCATCATCCATCTGGAGACCAATGCATTCATTATTGTATATTATTCGAACGAACAGACTACTTCCAGTCAGTAGCTGTCGATTCCGCGACGTTCGCTGCAACTCGGACAGACGCATAGAACGACTTGGCGTATTTTATGTAGAGATCTTAGATTGAAAACGTACAAAATACAGCTGTTCAAGACTGAAGCCGCTCCTCCTTCCCAAGCGACATCACTTCGCTTTATGAGCTCTTGAGAAGTTCCAAGAAAATCCAACATTTTCGAGCCAAAGTTTGTTCCGTGATGAGCGCCACTTCCTACACATGGCATCAATCAATGGATTTATTGAGAGAACACTTCGGGGAGCAATAATTTGGGCTGGTCGATTCTCCACCAATATGGTGTGATATCACACCGTTGGACTTTTCCTGTGGGGCTATGTGAAGTCTAAAATCTATACCGACAATCCCGCTTCGATTCAGGCCTTGGAGCAAAACATCACTCGTGTCGAAAAGGCTCGAACAAATTATCGAAAATTTTACTCAACCGATGAACAATAGATCACCCTCTATTATTAGAAATTTTCTAAAAGGATGATTCATCAATAACAATGGAGATAACGTTGTTTTTTGTTGTAGGAAGTCAGAGCAAAAGGTCAAGTTCGACAAACCAAAAACATTTGGAAAATGCTCTTGATGTAAATGATTTTGTTGTGAAACATATGCTTGAGGAGATTTGTGTTAACGCAACGCATTTTTCATGAGTAACTATCAAAAATGAGCAATAAACGGTTTCCTTTTTGTACAAACTTTGCATTATCTTTTTCTTAATTTTTATTCCAAATTCAACAGGTCACCCCTAATGATCAAAAACCCCATTTTCCTGTTTCTTATACCTTTCACGTATATCATTTGGTAATTTACGTTGCTGAATCTAGAGGAATTTGTATTTTGTAATTTTTTCTTAACACATACACATGGACACATAGACGCTTGAACAATATTGTCAAACTCTTATTAAAATTAAGGATATAAATATTAGAAAATTCTTTCGGTTTTTTAAACATGAAGAACGTGGAATGTCTGTTTCGAATAATTATAGTTCACAGTCAAAGACTCGTGCTCCAAATGGCAATAACTCTGGCGACTCTGGGGTCGGAATTTAAAAAGTGATTGCACATGAAAATAGCCAAATTAATAAGAAGCTAGCTCCTACAGTAGTTTCGCTTAGATAAATCATTTTAGAGAAAAAATTAAAATATCAAACTGATATTTTACTTCTACATACGTGTATCTTCCACATAAAATTCAAAGTGGGTGATCAGTCGGACTGATTTGCAAGGCAATAAGTTTTTCCAAGACTGTCATTCGAGGCGTTCCACAGCTTTTTCAAGGCTTAAGCGTATCGTTTTGTTTTATAAAATATTATATTTGCTTCATAATACATACGGCGGCCGCGGTAGCCGAGTGGTTAGCATTGCGTACTGACATTCGGTTATGGAAAATAGATTTAAATAAAAAATTAAGTTAAATTTTCTTATTGCCGTCGCCCCTCCGAGTGTATTTTGGACTTGAAATAAAGGCTCCTCGTAAAAAAACCATCAGCCGTACGGAGGCGGCTTAGTACACTTTATTACAATAAACGTTATCAATATTTATCTAAATCCATCAATATTGTTTTATGTTCCTCTTAGCTACTTTATCATTCCATACAACAGATTTGAGGTATAAAATTATTTCCACCCTCACAAGAATCGCTTGTGAATCCTCTATAATCACTATAAAGAAAAAAGATGCAAACATATATATTAAAACTTATTTATTTGTTTAAATATTTATATATTTATTAGTTTAATTTAAATTATTTTTTTTTTATTTTTATTTTTTTAATTGAATTGATTGGATTTAATTATTTATTTTTTTATTTACTTCCATGATTTTTGATTTTTGTATATTTTATATTATCGTAAACGATTTGAAGTCAGGACCACACAATTACTTGGAGTGTAATGTCTTCTATCGAATAAAAATAGACGCCCCGAATTTGTGTTTCTAGTTTCGGATAGAGAAAAAGTTGGCCGGAGTCATATGAAGTGAATACAGAAATGGTTTGGGCTACGCCTAAAGTATATAAAACTTAATACCAAAATTGTGAGTCTTCAGCCGCAAATGAAAGAGAATTACTCACAAAATTCCGGCGAAATATATCGCCTTTCAGGCAGTTTATGCGTCGGTTTAGCAGGGATTTTGACCAGCCGGTTCGTTATCTGACAAAGGCACTCACGCTCAGGGCATGCAGAGTAAAATTCTGCTCTCGCTCAAAGTGTGTTTCAAACAGGCATCAGCATTAAACTCAACTACTTTTGCAAGAATTAAGGATTTTGCACGATTCTTTGTGCAAGATTTTCAAAAACTGTAGCTGATGGGATTTCGATTCTCTCATTGTTCTGAATTTTGCTTGGGAAAAGATGAGCATTTGGAGCTCAGAAAATTCACACTTAACATGGAAAAATGCCTAGCCAATGAATTAATAATTGGGCGTCGTGTGGACCGGAGAGACGTCATCGGTGTTATTTTCTTCGAAAACGGAAAAGGAGCTTCCGCTACCGTCAATGCCGACCATTGCCATGTCATAGTTAGAGATAATTTATATCTGAATTGTAAAGATAATGACTTTGACAATTTGTGGTTTCGACTGAATGGCGTTACATGCCGTTCTGCCAACAGTACCAGGGTAACCAAAACACCGATACCAGACGGCTATTTCGAATTGAATCGGTTGGAAAATTTTTTTGTGGCGAGACGTTAAGTTTAAGTTCTACGTCACCTTTCCAGTGACTACTCTTGATTTAAAGAACGATATATTATAATCGCTATTATAGCTGTAAAATTGAAAATATATTGAAAAATTTTGTCGACAGACTGAACAGAACAAACTACTGCCAGGCCAGTCGCGGTAGCGATATGAATAAAGTTACATTATATATTCCCGAATCTAAGTGAACACATAGAAATTTCCTCAAAGCCGGTGCAAGCATAAAGAAAGAAATTTTTTATATAAAAACTGGTTAATTTAATAATAACTTTTTATCAGAAATTCCTTTTTTCTTTATTTATTTGAAATATAATTATAAAAACTACAATACAAGATTAAGGCAACTAGTAAGGGAGGTTATCGCCTTGTGTTTGTCTTTTTTTAAACACTGTTTTATTTGTCGCCTTATTTTTTAATAAATCTAAAATATTATATTCCGCACAGTTGTCGCTAATTTTTGAGCTATTCGATTTTGCTTTTGCATTCACACAAAAAAATTCAGACTTCATAAGTGGTATAAAATCTTCGATGCAGACAAAGACAACGTCTGTTTCTTGTTATATTTACCTGAGAACTTAAATTTGTGATTTTCTTTTGTATTAAGCAAATTAACAAAGAAAAAATAAAAGGAAATCAGAAAGCCATAAAAGAAAGTATAACTTAACAGTCACGTAAAAAGTAATCCATAATTTTGCCAAAAGATGGCTTTACTGATTTGTATCTCGTGTTCTATAAGTGCGATGGGATAACGCTAAATAGAATTAGAAAGATGACTTTTCGTTCCAAAAAAAAATAACAGGAGAAGACAGGAGCTAAATATTACAAAAAGGGCTGGATGCTGAAATAAGCTCTATAAGCTCTATGGGTGGATATGAGTTAATGAGAAAAAAACCTCATAGACGTAATTTCCATCTGTGAATCGCTGCTAAATCGTATCAAAATCGACTTACTTCTGTAGCGGATGGTGACTGTTGACGAAAAGTCGATTATTCACAGCAACGGCAAACGAAATCAGTCGAAGCTGAAGAGCAGTGAGCCAGCAAAAAACGTTCTCCAAGCCAAGTTTAACGGAAGGTTTGTTGTGTGTTTTGTGGGATTGGCAAAGGAATCTTCTACAATGAGCTGCTACCTTACGGAAAAACTTTTAATTCGGACTTGTACTGTCAGCAGTTGTGCCGTCTAAAGTAGACAACCACACAAGAACGCCCAGCTCTAGCTGACATGAGGAGAATTTTTTTTCATCAGAACAAAGCCAGACCACACACATCGATAATGGCTTGCCAAAAGCTTCGTGAACTTGATTGGGAAGTTCTTATGCCTCTACCTTATAGTCCGGACCTCGCACCATTATTACCATCTCTTGCCGTCTATGGTGAATGATTTGGCTGCTGAAGAAATTGTCTCTAGAGAAGCCTGTGAAATTCGATTGCCAAGGGTTTACCATATATAAAAGAGGCCTAATGGCATTAACTTCAAATTTGCCTTTAATATCACTGAAAAGATTTTCGGCCGAGATCTTCCTTCCAATTGTGGCATGCGTTTTCATATTTTTCCAACGAATGATGGATCTAGAGTTTATTTTGAAGCGCTCCCAAACAGCCGATAAATTTTTATTAGGTATATCTATTTTATGCCAGAAATGCACACGGAGGGCTTGACAATCGCAATTAGAAAAATTTATTTTCGATGTAGGTCTAACCAGTAACCGAACCTTGACCACACGAATGACAGTACGCCATGTAACCACTCGGCTATTATGGCAAATATAGCCTTCAATCTAGTGCAAAACTAATGGATTACTTTTTACTAGACCTAATGTATATATATTTATAAATGTGTGCGAGCCGTAAGTACTTATACAGGAAATAAGGTTATATTCCGAATTGATTTGCTCAACGATTTGTTTGGTTGATGTTAAAGTCTGTTACTGAAACTCACATACCAACATACGAGTACTATACATTCAAACTGCGCTGCATTGCCTTTTAATTCTTACATACATGTATGTACATTCTCTCATTCATTATGTTCATCAACTGATTTGTCCTTCGCCGAATCCACGAATACCAATACACAGGCGTACACATACGTTTGCAACGCAATGCTGTTTGCTTTTACGCCCATTCGCTTGTTCAATTCGGAATCATTTTGTTTCTGTGCGTAATATAAAATGGCAGGATGTACACGCTTGATTACCGCTGAAAGAAGACAGCATAAAATTCGTTTCCGTTTCCGTGTTGCGCTGGATTAATGAAAGCAGAAACACATGCACCCCCCCCCCCCACCACCGGCCCCCAATTACCTTACACATGCTCGTATATGTAGTCCTTGACTGCCAATTGATTTTGTCCTTAGCAACGCACATTCATTCATTCAGAATGCTCATACGCCTGAGAGACTCAGAGCTTCAGTGTACACGTATGTATAGATGCGCTGCATTTGTATTGCGCGATTGTATATATGTATGTATGTAGTATATAAGTGAGATACGCGCTTGCAGTACATAATTGATTGTGCAATGATATACCTGTGCTTGGCGTCGTAGTGACATTATAAAGACAGTTTGAGTGGCAGGTATAGAGGCAGAAACGTAGGCGGATATGAAACACTACAGGCGATGCCAGTCGTATTCAATTACCTTGATCTGCGTACTATTCCCAGAAATTGTGCACTAACTTCTGCTACCTGCCACTGGCTGATTACTTATTTTGCACTTAAATTTCGTACATATTCGTATGTACATACACGTACTTACGTGGCTGTTAGGCTGGTTGACAGCTATTTTGCACTTAGATTCCCCTTTCATTTCTTAAAACATGATATTCCATGGTACTGTGCGTTGGGCGTACTAAAGTTTTGAAATATTTAGGAAATTACGTCTATTTGAGCGCATTAAAGTCCAAGTTAGATGAATTCAGCAATGTCACGCAAATTGATTCAAAGCTCACCTGAGTCTGGATTATTTAATATAAGCCTAACACTGCCAATGAAAGAGATGATGAATGTTTTCGCTTTGTAAAAAAGGGTGGATTGAAAAAGAATAAAAACTTTAACTTGTAAGCATTTTACTTCTTCAACACTAAAAGTACCTTAAATTAGTACTTCCTTTTTGATGAGGGTCTTCACTTTGTCGCTTTCCACTTATACTCCATACTATTGTTAGGTCCACTTAGTATGTTGAATAATTAAGAGTATTCTTTTTATGTGGAACGTAACACCCTTGAAAAGAACTCCCTCTTTCAATTGAACTCTTTTGTAGCGGACTTCCTACATACTATTTTAAATGCGTGTCTTATACACGGCTCAAAAGGTTGTTAAGAAGTGCTGTTTATGGTTAACTAACCTGTCATTTTACCTAAACTACTAACCCATATGGCACTTAAACTTATAAAAATCGAATAAAACTTTTAAACTGAAAAATGTACAACTAAACGAAGTACAACTTTTAGGAATACGAAATAATATACATATTTGCTAAAAAAATTTTAAATTGATGTTTTTTTTGAAAAAAAAGGCAGAAGTACGATATAAACATTTAAGACTTTTAAATATTTCTATGGCCATTAGAATTTAATGTAAAAGCTAATACAAATGAAAATACATAAAATTAATTTGAAAAATCACTGGACTGAAAGCATAAAATCGTCTTTGATGTCCACTCTATAAAGACGGCTGACAACGCCAGAGGCTGAGCCGAAAAATGGCGGTCAACGTCAAGCACACTCCTCTCTAACTTCACTGCACTTGACTTTATTTCGCTTTGCTGTATGTTGGCGCTATGCTCTTTTCATATTTTCATAGAACCTTCATCAACACTGCTGTCAGCAAAGTTATGATAACTTTGTTTTCGTAAACAAACAATAGAAGTAGGCAAAGCAGGCAAAAAACATGAAATTTTTCTTTTTCTTTTTGTGCTGAATAAAATATTATGAAAAAAAAAATAATAAATATTGAAATGAAAAAAAAAAATGAGTAATATATTCAACTAATTTTCTCGGTCATAAATTGCGATTATTTAACGCGTCACACACACACACACACACACACACACACAGCAAGCAGACTTTTTAGTCTTATTGTCGCCGGCGACTGTGGCGGACATTTGCCAATTTTAAACTAATTCTAACAGCCATGACCTCGCCACCTACGGTAAACACAAAAAAAAAATATTAAAAAAAAATTATAAAATAACAAATATACGAATGTCTGTGTGTATGTAAAAGAGCAAGAGCAAACGGCAAATATAAGAACTCAAACTTTTTCCGTCAAATACTATGCACGATACGGCGACGAGCTACTAAATTATGCATCCGCGTCGCCGCCGAAAGCCGCAGCAATGAAAGTGTCAGCAACAACAACAATAACACGAATCTGAGAGCGAAATGAAATGTCAGTAGAAAAGGCTAACTGACCTTCATTTGCGCAAAGCTTTGAAATATTATTACGACATTTTTTTCTTCATAATCTTTTCTGTTTATTAATTTTTATACCCTATACTACTATATATATGAAGGGTACAATAACTTTATTAATGAACCCGTGATTTTCCAGCATAGTTTCTAGGGTAAGCTGTGGATACTTAACATAATATTGTTTTCAAATTTTTCTCATAAAAATGAAAAATTGAAAATCGTAAAGGGTTCGACAAAGATATCCGGGAAAAGAAGTCTGATCTGAAATAGCAGCTATAACTTCTACCGTCCAAGCTGTTGTTGTCATTTTTTCACTATTTCCAAAAAATATATGATCTGAGACAGCTCCATAAAACGAAATCCCAAAAACAATTTCATAGAACAATGACCTAAAAAAGCATCTAAAACCCATATCATCTAATGTTGAGGCCAAGAATTTTACTTTGTTGTAAAGATAAAAGTTTACCATAATGTTTCAAAAATAATTTCAAGCAAGTGACCTGAGAGCCGCGGCTGGTAAAATAAATACCAGCTAAGAGGTCCAATTTTAGGCCACTTCTTCCAGTATTGAGTTCGAAACGTGCCGAATGTTCACCTCTCGGACTATCTGGGTAGACAAGCGACTTCACATAACCCGCCAAAAAAAAAAACAGTCCAATAGTGTTAATTCGCACGATCTTGGATGTTTCATTGGCTGTACGGCATTTAGCGGCGTCCTCTTGGAACCAAAGCTCATTCACATCAACATCCGTCAATTTAGCTATAAAAAAAGTCATTAATCATGGCCCATTGATTATAATATTGTGATCGACTTCAGTTTTGCAGAAATATGAACCAACGATTGTCTCTGCTCAGAGAAGCCCACCAAACAGTGATTTTTTTGTGCATACAATTCGCGACTTAGCAATAACTTCTGGACTATCATCACTCCAAATGCGACCAGATTGTTTATTAAAGTGCTCATTCAACTAAAAGCGAGCACAATTGTTTTGGGGAAAACAGGACCGGTGGGCATGCCCTTTTGCCACGCGATGTAAGCCAGAAACCAAAAACCTTATGCAAAATTTTATATAAAGTGGATGAGATAAACGTGGTGCAAAACCGATTACCCAACTCTGCTCGGTGATTGGTCACAGCGCTCCATTGTTTTGGTAATAAAATTCAACGATTTGCAAACGTTGCTCCAGAACAAGTCAGTACACAATAAAATGGCAAATCAATCTACGAAAATGTCATATATTTATGTATGTATGTATATTCAGCAATTTAGAAAGTTTTGTTATTACCGGAAAGTCAGCGAATTTTACGGCTTAATAACTTTAGCAATTTTAAAAATATTCTTTCAATAAAAAAAAATTAAAACAATTACGTTTCGAATTAATAGTTGGAGAAAATGAAGTCTTCAAAGGTTACCATATAACATACGTACTTTTCAAATATATTTTCAACGTTTTTTAATGAACACTAAAGTATCTAATGATTGACTTCAGCTGAAGTGAAACTGCCTTACTTCAATCACTTTTTAATTGTTTTTCTCCCTCTTCGCCTTCTTCTCTTCTAAGAAAAAAGTGTTTTTGTTTTCATTGAAATTGTCAGAAACAGTTATTAACCTAGTTTAAAGTTTTTGGTGAATGTTTAGGATTTTTGCATCAAACTTGTAGAAAAGAATTTAATATTTTAAAATGTGGTGAGTGTCAAACACCACCGTTTTATAAAGGGTGACCCATTTCGAGATTTCTTACAATACTTTTTTAAAGAAAAAACATAGAAAATTCAAGTTTAATGGGGAATGTTTATTATCATTCGAAAGAACATTCTTTGGCATTTGTTTTTCGAAGATTATCTCTTTTGGCGGCCGCGGTACCCTAGTGAGTAGCATAGTACTGCCATTCAAAAGAGTTCAAATCCTGGTACAACCAATATCCAAAAATCTAAAGGTGTAATGCTCACCGAAGTGTTCTCTCAATAAATCCATTGATTGACCCAATGTGTGGGAATTGGCATCGTCTTGTTGTATCCAAATGTCGCCGAGATCACGTGCTTCAATTTCAGACATCAAATAGTCGGTTATCAAGGCGCGATAACACTCGCTATTGACGGTTACGTTCTCACCGGCATCATTCTTCAAAAAATATGAGCTGATGAATCCACCGGTCCACGAACCACACCAAACTGTTGTTTTTTCTGGATGAAAGGGTAGCTCTTGAATCTCTTTATCCCAAATGCAGCAATTTCACTTGTTTGCATACCCATTGAGCCGGAAATGGGCCTCATCTCTGAACAAAATTTGGCCCGAAGACGTCGGATCTTCTTGCAACTTTTCAAGAACCCATAGAGCGAAGCGATGTCGCTTGGTAAGGACGAGCGGCTTTCATTCTTTCACAAGCTTTCAATTTAAGACGACGACGGCGACGTGAAGTGCACCAAGTCGTTCCATACATCAGTAATAGTTGCTGCCAACGGCGCCGAATCGACTCTCCACGGTCTTCGTGTACCCACTCAGCTACGGCCGCTATATTTCCGGGTATTCTGTTGAATATTATCCAATAATGAATGCTGGGTCTCCAGATGGTTGATGGTGTGGCGGATAGTATAGAATTTTCGTAATAAAGTTAATCGATTTATAAACATTGTTCAGGCGTAAGTCTTTCCATGAGGAAATGCCAAACGTGATAGCGTTACACGACACACGCCTGATCTTTAAAAAAAAGCTAGTTAAAAAAGAACCTCTACTTGGTTCTTTTCCAAGATTTTGGGTTCGGTGATTATATGGCCAATGGTCTAAAGCCACACTGATAAGATCCAATCAGTTTGTTCGTGGCTTTAGTCTTTCACACAATACGCTCGATAGGTCAGCTTCTCTAGCTCTTCATATTCACGCATTTTGACCTCTTTCTCGGTAGCAGTGGTTTTCTTCTCATTTGGATTTCGACATTCCTCATCGTAACAGTTCTTTTTGTCACTACCAAAAACTAATTGTTTCCGTAGCAGTTGTAAATTCTCAGGCTTAATATGTCTGTGTGGCTTCACAAAAGTTTTCTTCCAGCTGTTTTCCCTGACGCCAAATGGATTGGTTACCATATCCCATAAGAGTTGTTCAGGTTTCAGGGTGTCAGCGTAACAAGAAGCATTCATTGACAATTTGGTATGGACCGCATGGTGTGCTCAATGGGAGAGATACAGAGAGTTGAAGACGCTAGTAAAAGCGTGGAAACTAGACAGAGCTGAAAGAAAATGAACGAGTCCGAAATGTGTGAATATGAAGGACTGAAGAAGCTATAGCCGAAAGTGGTTATGTCCGATAATTCGTTTTAAAAAAGGGGCTACTGATGTATAATGCATTATTCTCCAACCTCCTGAATTCCTGTGCGAGTAAAAGGCCCTGAAATTGCGAACATAATTCGACAACCGATGATATTTACTATCTAGGCTCTTTATTATCCCACTTCGATGAAGTTCTTTGGGTACGTGTAAAAGCGAAATTGAATCGATTTTCAAAAGCGACAACTGACAATTTGGTAGAGAGTATACTAAATTTACTAAATAAAGTTTTTTTTAATAAGAACCTGTGGGAAAAATATTAAAATTATGATATTTACTCAATACATTTGAAACGAACGATTCTTCGTTCAAATTTTAGGAATTCAGCTAATTTATACCCATATTTATTACGAATAGAGTAACACAAGTAAAATAAAAATAAAAGTTTTTTTGATTCGCTTGCATACGTGTAGTTTTGATTTTATGGATGACAGAAGTCAGCATCGTGAACAATCACTCACATCCGCTCGCCACTGTAGGTGTGCTTAATTATAATTTATACCTTTTTACGGTCCATTAAAGCGAGTGTCGAATAATTACATAAGCAATAACATGTAATTATATTAAGCTTAAGTTAGCTGCGTTTATTGTTCAATGTAGGTAGGCAGATGTGTTGTATACCTACAAATATCTGTTGGAGACTGACACTAACTACATAAGTACTAATCTAATGAAATGTACGTATGTACATATAAACTAAGCATGCATGTATATTTATGTACGTGTAATTATGCTAATATTCCGTGCAGTCAATTGAGCCAAACACTGATACCCAAAACTCACTTACGCTTTATTAGGTAGATCTTCATTTTATGAGCACTTTATGCGCAGCAAATCTAAAGCGACTAAAAATGCTGGCAGCTAAAGGAATTATCTGGCATAGTAGTTTGTTTTGCTTTGCCATTGTTCTGTTCATTTTTTTTCTATTTTCATTCATTCCTTTGTACTTTCTTGCTCTCGCAATTTCTCTCCCCCTCTCTTAATGGCTTTGTAGCTTTCATTACTTCATGAAAGTGAAATTTAATTAACTTAATGCTTTGTGCTTTGTGCTTTTAGCGATTTTTTCCTCAATGAGGCGTAAGCTTTCCAATGGTGATTACAAATATATGTATCAGTAATATATTTATATATGAAACACTTATATAGACTCGTACATATAAGTTATCTTATTTATGTGGAAATAATAATAAAACTACGAATATGATTATCAGTTTTATGACTGTTGACATCTCTGCTGAAAGGAAAAGAATTGGCGATCATTCTAGTTTTATTTGAATTGTATTTTCCTATGATTTTACTTAGTTGGCTACCAACCGTAAGGAATGGGCAAAACTTTTCTTTATTATTTGCCTATTGTTATTGACATTACCATACCTAAGATATTCCCTCAGCGTCCATTCATTTAACCAGGCTCCAAAGGATCCAAAACATTCCGAAAATTATATTAAATTAGTAAAGACTTCCAAAACTACTTGTAGAGCACTGCCAGAAGGTTTTACTAAGCCTCCTCCGAACGGCTGATGGTTTTTTTTTTATCAGAATACAGTATATAGAATAAAACATACGCTAAATAAGCATCGGTTGTACCTCATGTGCCAGATGTAATAGCTATGAAACGCAGAAGGACTCATGAAGAAAGGCTAAATTGTATAAATTAGTAGCTGTGAGGCGCTTGTCTTCCCAATCCAAGTGTTCGACACCTTTCGTGTGCCTTAAAAAAGCTATAAAGCCGCATAAAAGCAACGAGGTTTGCTAATTTTCTCTGAAGCTAGCTCAGCAAGACAGTCGAGGAAGGTCTTCCCGCGAAACTGCGGCAAAAACCTTAGAGGGGTAGACCATTATTATACCGTGAAGCCGCAGTATACAGTGACCTGTTATTATGCTTAGCATTATGTTAATGGAAAACTGGTTTAGAAGCATAAAAGATTTTGATTTTTTCGCGTTTAATTTTGACCATAGCTGTTTGGTCACGTTACGCGTGATCTCATTCAGCCATCTAGAGTCTACTTCTTTAGCAAAGGTCAGTTTTAGCATATATTTTTCCAGAGGTAAACAACGTCCATCGTGCATCGTGCGCAAGCTAATCTACCAAGCCTAATTTGTCTATTTTGTGAAGGATTCAGGCTTTCGGCAAGTTTGCTCCAGCGATAACCCGGAGTTTGTATGTAAAGTTGCACTTTTTGCGACTGTTATTCATTATTAAATAGAGAACTGAGAACTAAGCTTCGCAGAGTTATTTTAAATAAGAATATAAAAATATGAAATAAGAGCTGTCTTCTCCACGCAAAAGTCTTTGTACCCTTCATGACCTACTTCCTTTTAGAATTAAATGTCAAATCTCATATCTGAAAAATCGATTTTATGAGGGCCGTATGACATAGTCCTCCGATTTCGATGTTTTTTGGTGAGCAACTGGATTATGTAGAAACCACTTGCTACAGTAATCTGATACAACCAGTTCCTACAAATAGTCAGTACAGTATAAAACATATCTGCTTTACAACTTTGTTTGAAATATCCCGAAAACTGAGGAAAAGCAGACGGACAAACAGATAGACCAACAGAAGTTAACTCAGCTCATCATCAAGTCAAGCCCACCTGCCGAGAAGAAACAAAGTAGCCCTCTAACGAGCAACGTCAAGCCAGCAGCCCTTTCCTACTAATGCCCTTTATGTTTTAGTTTAGTTTAAGATTTTATAACTTGTTGTTAGGCTTCCGATGTCGAAGCAGAATCAATAAACAAATATTAATGTTTAAAAAAAAGCTCATCGTTCTGATACGATCGGCTCAAATTTTAATGGGTCGATCTATTCTCTCTCTGACACTAATACACTTCGGACTAAACTTAATATTTACACCATTTCATGGCAACGCATTGTAGGGGCTTTCTGAATTTTTTCCAATGTTCTAATTGATACAGAAATCTTATACAAAATATCAAGTTTTTTATTATGTATGCGTGGGTCCCTTCTTCGCTGCTCAAAGTCTTTCACATAAATATCAATATGAATCGAACTTGGTTCCTGGTTCCTAGTCCCCGATCCATTTTCCCATTTATACATACTATCCAAAATTTAACCAAATAGAACCATATACCTATATAATTTCAAAAGAGAATAGTAGTTTTTCTGTTAAGCGAATGTATTTCATGTAAATTGAGGCAGGTCAGTCCCTAGTTCACTTTCCGGATATTTGTAATTCCTTAAGCTTCCATAAATATTTCAAGATCGAATTTAGACAAATTGGTTGAGCCATTCCCCAGTTATACCCGTAAAAACATATAGGTAGACTTTATTTTCGTGCTACTAACTATTTCATTACGAAAAGATATTTAAAAAAGACAAGACGTTCGTATGGATCTGAAATATAAAAAAATAGATCCTTAGTTTTAAATGTGGTAGTAGACCCTTGCCACTGTTAAAAAGACATTTATTCGTACAGGCGTGTAGTAGCATCTCACTGCGGAAGAGAGAGTATCGTTCCTTACCACCTCTAAATACCTAAGTATTACTATAGGAGAGCGAACTGCTCACCTTCTCCTTATACCTAAAATAGGGAGTAGTATTCTTATCCATTATTATCTGTCATAATATCAGTCAACTAATGTCCACAAGGTCCTGATTGGAGAAATGTATCGTTGATCTAAAGAGCAGAAAGCAGGTGTTCAGGCTCTTATTGAATAACGAAGTATAAAGTCAAGATATAGAATCTTATTGGGGCAAAGGCTTCTTCCTTTGACAACTTTCATTTATTAGCATTCTCAAAAATTATAAATATTTCCATTATGCACAGCAGGAGCTCCACTTATGGCATATTGAAATTGTATCTTCATGACGCATGAATGCGAAAGTAATTGCATAATATCGCGTTAACATATTATTATTAGAATTTTAATTGTCATTTTGTAACTGACAACAAACAAGCACATAACATATGAATATATATCAACATATATGCTATGTAGATCATATATACATATAAATATGTAAGAAACAGTTTTATCTACAAAATGTCAGTAATGGTTGACATACATAAATATAATATAAGTACACTACATTAGGGATAAAGGTTAAATTAAGACGGAACACATAAATCTTAAGGGGAAAAAGAAGAAGAACTATGAAATTTTAAAAAGAGATGGAACGTTAAAAAAAAATGGATTTTCAAGTCATATTTGGTAGGCTGTTTGAGAGGGGAGGCTGAGGGCCTGACCGCTGGTCATGGGGTGGGCTTATTGGCTTATGCCAATTATGCTTTTTATTATTTCATTATTATTATTTTAGTTTCTACCATACATTTGCACCCATCTTCATGCGGAACATGAGCAACTGCAACTAGAATAATAATTTTTTTATAATTTGGGGTGTTGTGTTTGGCCACCTTCCGCATTGTAGCACGCATTACAAGCCACTCGAATATTTCGGTCACCACTATAAAATGCAAGAGTACTAAGTCCTCGCATGCTTAGTGTTAGCAGGGGTTTGGTTTGTCTACAATTCATATTGCCCGACCGTAAGTTAGTGATATGACCTATGTTTTAATTGTCACAGAATCTTAAGTGTTTCTCAAGGTTCGACTGTATTTTGCTACATCTTAAAGCTCTGAATGATTATATGCAGTTTATGGCAATAACTTTGTGAGGGACACCAGCTCGAGCCAGGTCTTTCTATTATCTTCTATATTTGTGTTATCTATAACCTGAATGAAATTCACTGTATTTTCTCATGGTAGTCTGTTTATTGCCTTTTTGCGTGTTCTCATACAGGTGCCGTGTGGAGTCTACAAAAAACTTTAATAATTTCTCTTGTTTAAGCGTTGCCTACTTGGCACCTTTAGTAATGCCTACAGTCTTCTTTGCCTTCTCTAACTCTAATATCATTTTCGGCGAGCTCCTTTTACTTTAAATTATGTTGTTTATTAAAAAAAACATTACAAAAACTCTCTATACACCCAAAATAAAGTCATAAAAATGTCAATCAGTATGCACGCGACAAGTGAGTACCAAGTGAAACTTTTTCGCGCTACTTTCAGCTGCTCCGTCCTGAGCTTCATTAAGTAATGTGTCACCCATCATTAACTCCACTTAAAGAGTTCGTTGTGTTTGGCAATTAACCGCAATCACTTTGGTGTTGCGTGTGAATGCGTCAGCGTTGTGAGACACAACACATAATCGATAAATTTCCATTTAATACTGCAAGCGAACTTTTATTCATATAACCAAATTATTAATGAAACTCATTTAGTATTTTGTATATATTACATATATACATATGTATGTATGTGTATATATATGTACATATGGTATATACAATAAATCAGAGTAGAATATTTTGATGCTAAACTTTTAATTAACCGCCCAATTTAATCGAAATTTCTCTTAAAACCCAATACACAGGAAATTGCTGAGGCAGAGAATTCGGTGAAATGGTGGTAGACCCAGTGAGAAAGCGTATTAATTGGTTTAGTAAAACAGCTCGGAGGATAAGCAATTTGATCACTTATTAATGTGCTAACAATAGTCACAAAGTAGTTTTGTTCCGGGCTGGAATAGTTGAGAGCCAGAGAGTTGTTTGCCATGGCCAAGCCACACTTGATGGGTTCACTGTTTAATTGGTACACGTGCACTTATACGAAAGGTGTCCCCTACTGTTGTGTATGATATCGAGATGGAATCATCTTTGTATATTTCGCTTTATTCATTCATGAGATCTACGGATGATTCTAACTCCAGGTAGATGCTTTTTAAGGGTACCAGACGATGTCACAAGAAGTTTCGGATAAATTGTGGGCGGGAAAAATGATCCTGACATAATTTACTCTCTGAAAGATAACGAAATTTCATTTGTGCGTTAAGGTCAAATAATTGAGAACAATCGTAGACATGAAGCTGTCCTGTGAAGCCAACATCGATGCTGATATACAGTAGTGCCTGTGGATACTGTAGGTGAGACTATTAATGCAAAGGGCAAACTTATCTTTAGTAGCTGCGAGTCTGAAGCACTCAGATGTTCTTGAAACCTCGATTTCATCCCTAGCTTATTGGATTATTGTATTTCTGAGCTGGCTGCCAACGCTTCCATTTCCACCTCTAACCCTTCGCGGTAGAGCTGATGTGAACAGAGTCAATGGAGGAAAGGAGTATTTAACTTCTTCTCTTATGGTCCAAAGCTTGATAGAAAGAGAAATGTGGGGATTTTTTGTTGAGTGTTAGGCATCAGTGAAGTGTTTAGGTTCCAAACCATTGGGGTGTTTTTCAGACCAAGGGTACTGCTATCCAAGAAGTGGTGTTAATACTGCTTCGAAAGGTGCATTCTGTGCGACAGGCAAACATTTACTCAAATCGGTTGTTACCGCCCAGGCTCATCCTAGGTGAGAACGAAAATTGCGAAAGAATATTTTTCATTACCGTCTGTACCGTCGACTTATTTCAAAACTAAAGTCACATGGGTATTGAGTGAGTCAAGTCGGAAACTGAAAATTCTCGGCTCGAAAGAGTAAACAGACAATCAATTAGACGCATTAGTAAATTTACGCCATTCAATAAACGATTACTTAAAAGAAAATTGGTCTAGCGTTTAGGTCATTTTTAAGTCGAATGTGTTTTATGTGCCTTCGCTATATCCTCTAGCCATTAGTAGCTTCCAAAATAACTTAATCTAACATAGATGATGCAACTGCTGCAAAGTAGTCTCCTTAGCTATCCTTCTTTATTAAGTACTAAATGTATTTTCACTGGTACTTGCTTTCAATCACCTGGAAAAGGCTTGAACCAAAGCTCTTTCTCTTTGTTAAAATTAGTTCCCGGTTAAAAGGCAAATTTTTATTGAATAAGTTTTGAGCAGTTTAAAAGCTTCCCGCAGGGAAATTCAATTTTCCCTCACCGTGATTGAAGAGTAAGTGACCTACCACGTTAGCAATTGAACTCCAGCACATTCATAACTCATGTGTCAACACATTCACGCTAAGGTCCTACGTTGCCTACTTGGTAGGTCATAACAAAAACCGAAATGGTCAAAAAGCACGATTGCTAGTGATTTTCAAGTAAACCGCGATGAATATCGCTAAATTATTGCTGATATTAATTATTCTGTACAAAGGCAAATAAATGGCGTTCAAAAATATCACATTCGCCCATACACACACATCCACAAAGATACACACAACTCATTGGTGTAAATGGTAGAAAAATGATTCTCCATCAGCAAATGTATATATTATATATATAGGTATTCCCTGCAGGGAAAAGTAGTAGTTTTTAACTCGAATCATACTAATTTGCATTATTACATCAATTATTGTATATTAAATTCCATATTTTTACCATTTTAGCAACTGATATTTTTGACACAGCTTCATACTAGCTGTATACTAGTTCCTTTAGGTATGTTAAATTTCTATTTCAAATAAAAAATTCTAAAAATAAATATAAAAAAGTAATCAAAACTTATATTTCCTGCATTAAAACTCGAAACATGAACCTGACGCGCTTCAGCGATAACGTCCAACCACTCGGCTTTCCTGACGATTTGCCGAGGCATGTCATTATGCGTATTTCAAAAGAGTGTAACTGAGAATAGAGCTCAGCTGTGATGTGTTAAATGTAACTGTGGTGGAAATTATTATTACACACTTTACTGGTGAGTTGCTATACAAATATATATAACTGGTATGTTTTCATCTTCAAAATACTAATATTTAACTACAATTTTTGCATATTAGTCTACCCTCTTCCTACAGGGTTAATGCACGTACGTGCGTCTGTGCGTGTTTGCCATCATTTTCTGATGACGTGGCTGGTCATGACTGGTGGTTTGCGTGCTAATTAATTTGCAGCGGCGACCAGTTTCAACTGCTATGCTAAATATACATACATACATAAAGCCACAAATAGAAATTTATTTCCACTTTAAATAAATACATATATGTACCTATATATAGCAATGCTGCGCAAAGTAAGCGAGGATACGAGACGCGTGTCAAGTGCTTGAGCGTGAAAAACGAGCAACATGTAAAAGTCGCTTGAAATTTTCGCTGCAAAATGCTTGAATATATTTTATTCAAATCTATTTGTCAGTTTTATTAATGGGTTTGAGTGAGTGTGCATTGGTTGAGGGAGAGTATGCGGCTGGTGTACTGAACGCTGATGAAAAGGGTATGGCAATTTGCTGGCGATACTTTTAAGTGCTTCTCTTATATGTATGGTATGTATGTTCGTAGAAATGCAAATACGGGAGCTAAAAAAGAGTGAGTTAGTTTCTAAAAATATTTAATTTTTGGAAAATTTGAGGAAAAAAAGTCCACTATTAGTGATATCACGTGCGGGCAAATATGTTCGGCACAGTCAACTAGTAAATTTAGAATTTTCATTTTTTATTATTAGGTTCAAAAAATATGCAATGACTAAAATTCTTGAGTTAACACGATTTGCCCAATTTACTATAATACAAACAACATGAAGAAGCAATGAAAGGCATGCAGACGGCTGCAAATGCTTCGGAAAGTCTACAACAATAAAAATTAATGAATGAAGATTCCATAAGCAATTAGATTGTCTGCGTTGTGGAAATTCAAGACGACGCAGTGAATAAGAATATTTATGAATTATTTATTTTTTTTTTTGCTACTTACATTTTGAAATTTTCATCGGTAATAATTTCCTTTCTTTTCTAAAAATTTGCTAAAAAAATGTTTTTCTTCGCATACTAAAGGAGACAACTCCTTAAAGGGGGCAATGACCTGCGCAGCGTTTTTTGTGATCGCCTTAATAGCGAGATTAACTTAAAAATCAATTACTGCAGTCTTATCTTACCAGTAGGAGTTATGAGCTTTAGCAAATGGTGTTAATATTTTATAGGGAATTCTATTAGGTATCCATGCAGTAACCAGCATTGGGATTCCGGGTCACACGGTAAGGAAAAGACGTACGAGCTGGCTCACTAACGACGGCCTCACTCTTTTCAAATATTTTCGAAGACTAAGAAAACCACAAGAAGTGAAGCATTTTGAATGTGAGACATACAACTAAAGTTCTGTGGGAGAGTTAATTGCACCGCACGAAATGAATTGATGGGTCATCTATATCTAAGATATAATTTTCAAACACTACGAGATATTAAATCTGCCAAGAGCAGAGCTTGCACAAGAGAACGAAGTGCTGCGTACACCTGGTGTTAAGCTGATTGGGGTGTCAGTGGCTGAGTGGCTCAAGCGCGGTTACGCATGCTTTCTTTGGAATTTAACACTGTTGATGAAACTTTTTTTCGCTTATAGCTAACGAGCAGAAACTGACTTAAGCTATGCCAGAAGTGTTGTTTCTTAATAAATCGTTAACTAATATTTTTTCCAAAATTTTTAAGGTATTAAAATTACGTTAAAAAATAAAATTAAAAAGGACATTCTCAAGACACTAATTAAATATAAATAGTTTTAATTAAGCTACAAATTACTTTTCAATATAAGCAAGGAATATGATAAAAAATATTATTTTATAATAAAAATTAATTTTAATTTGTTTACGCGAGGAGCCCAAATCCTTGCTTAATTTTGGGTGCTGGCTAATTGCTTCATTCATCTGATCTGTTGGCGTGTTCCTTTCTCCGGCTCTCTTGAGCGGTATGTGATTAGCGTCAGATGACTGTTTATGGCATTGGGTAAACCTGGATCAGGTTTTTTACGGAGCCTGGTGCACATTTCGAATACATTCCAACATTCTCTCCTACCTGCTTGGACAAAATAAAAATTTTGCATCTTTAAATTAGCGCTTAGTTGTAATTATTTTTGAAAATAAAGGAAAAACAAATTAAGAAAAAGTATGTAATAATAATTTTATTCATAATAATAAAAAATATTCATAAGAAATTTCCTCTGAAAACTTTATTATTTTTTTTTTAATTATTTATTTATTTATTTATTTAATGTGCTTATTGAAATATTTTGCAAAAATCTACCTTTTCTGTTTTCAATTTTCAAAATAATATAAAATATTCATAAATACATCTCTCTGAAAGTAGTTTTTAATTGAAATAAATCTATTTTATACATTTAAAATTTTTGAATTTCCATTGCAAAACTCACCTTTTTTTATTTAAGGTTACTTGAGCCAGAACTTTTTTTTAACTTTGTATAAAATATAAAATGTTTATATATGGCTAAAAACAAGCATTAGTTAGTATCTTATTGCTATGAAAATAATAGATTTATTTGCCCATTATTCATTATTAAATTTATCAAACTTTACCTCTGATACTGCCACACTTCAGCCCAAAAGGATAATGTTCAAACAAAAATAAGATTCATTTGTAGACGGTCTACCCTAATATTTTTCGCTTCTAAATTCATTCACCACCTCTCCATATTTATTTACTAATGAGTCTGGCATAATTTGTCAACCAAATAAATCCGTATTGCAATTAATCATGCCGTTTTCACTGAGCCCAATGCCAACTCGGCATGATTTGCCTCAAAGTGCTATTATATGTACATACTTATACCTATGCTACTGTATGTTTGTGTATATGGTGTTGAGTAGGAGGTTAGCATAAAATTGCTGTTCTTATTACTTTTGTATTTCTGTCTGCTGACAGTTTTCACCAAAAAACTCCATGGTTTTGACTTTGTTGCTCTTCATGATGAGTTTTCAGTGATTTGACATGCCTGTTATAATATAAAATTTGTTAATCGTTTGCGGAGGTGGTGGTATGAGGAAGTGGTAGAAAGAGTAAAGTGAAACGTTTATTAAGTTCATGTTCATACCTAAAACCACAGACAGTAAGCGTATGTGGGCTTATGCATATCGTATCAAAAAAACAAAAGAAAAATTAAGTAAATTAAATAAAATGAGATTTTAAAGTGGAAGGAAGAAAATAAAACGGAGGAGCCTTGTAAAAAAAAGTACCTCTAATTTAAGTGTGTTATGAAACTCACATAAGTACAATTTGGGGTTCATATTGGCATCTATGTAATTCTTAAGGGTTCTTAAATTTTAAAATTAAATTCAAACTTTCAATTCAAGTAGGTATTTCTACTTTTTAAGTCACGAAATTTATGTCACCACGAGCATAGTAGAATTGGATAGTTATATGAATAGGCTGAAAGTCAAATAGTCCAAAACGGGTCGTAATCAATAATTTCTGGTCAGATAGCCAGGCCATTAATCTCTGCTTCGAAACTGTATATGCCGGCTCACTGGTCTTCGGTCACGACCGTTTCCATTTGACCTTGGTGATAATGATCCACATTTCATCAACAGTCACCATCCGCTTACGAAGTGGGTCGATTTGTTACGATTCAGCAGCGATTCGTAGATAGGAATTCGGTCCTTAAAGTTTTTCCTCGTTAACTCATGTGGCATCTAGTTTCTTTGGGTATCCAGCGATTGAAGCAATGTTCGCATGATGGTCAGACAATTTCCATTTGAACTTAGAACACCTGTCTCAGAACTGATAAAGAAATTAATCTCAGATATTTTTCGGAATTTTTACCAAAATAATTTTATTCATATGAATTAATATATGGGCAAAATCTCCAGAGAAATAAAAAAGCACTCCTTGCCCACTCTGACTGTCACTTCAAATGAAACTGGAATAAAACAAATTATATGCTTATTCATTTTGACACACTTGGCGCTGAGATATTATCGCAAACAAGCACATAACAAACAACTAAGTATACCACAAATTATATATTTTGAAATTTAATACCAAACCAACCAGTTGTAGTGTAATCCGTGCGAGCGCAAAAGGTAAATAAATTTAAAATGCCCACTCGAAGCACAGACGACGAGTCGCATTCATGCACCGGAAACGCCTACTTTCAATGGCACATACATCAAACGCCCATTGCGAGCTAAAGTCAGACCATTGCTTCTTCTCCGCCAGTCGTCGGAGACTAATGGGCAAAAGCTGCATTATAGGGTAAACGAAGCCAGAAGAAGATTAAGCTTTACCGTCGCTACTGGATAAACGGGTGAATGCATGCGCTATTGGGGGTGCAATGGGGGTCAACGTGGCAGCTACATACATACAAATATGATTAATCGGCTTGGTAGTCATGAAAAATGTTATACTCTAGTATTATGGTTTGTATTATTCGCTTATAGCGTGCTAAGGCTACAGGATAGTAATTTGAGCTAAGTACAAAAACAAAAAAAAGAAAACACTGCAACAACAGTAAAACAACTTAATGCTTGTTTGAGTAGGTGATTTACTCCTTGCGTTTCCTTTGCCTCACTGCATTTCGATAGTGGCTTTTAAACCCTTTCTGTATACACAAAGCGCATAAGTAAAAAATTTATAATTTTGAGCTTTTCATGGAAATATGCTTGTTGGTAAACTGCTTGCCAATATGCAAAATTTTGCTTGATATTCGCTATGGTAATGTGTCTAAAAAGCTGCTAAACAGAAACAGTTCCCGTTCTAAATTCAACATTTTTCCACCAGTTAAGTTTACAATTGAGTAATTATTGATTATTGATTGTGGGCGATATAAATTTAGAGGTAAGGCTCGGATTTATCGTAGCTTACAGTAAATCACTACGGTGACATCTAAAATTTGTTGTTTGCATACAGATGGTATGTCGAGATCATCCACCCAGTAAACAATCTTCAAATTTTTTTTTTGCAAACAGCATTTGGTCTGTCCTAGATCCATGTCCTGTTTTCCAGAAACTAAAATCTTAGTGAAATGGATTTCTAAAGTTTAATTACAGCGTAATCCTTCTGACCAAGCTTCGTGATGAAAATCACTTTCCACTCGCTGTACTGATTATTCGTCTATCAGTTTACGTTTACACATTTAATTGCTAACGCATAGGATGCATTTTGCAACAAAGTGAAAAAGGTTTCATTGACAACATCTAAAGAGTTCTAGTTCTATATTCTTCCCAGAAAATAGTAGAAATTGGGAGCTTACCCACACAAAGTGGGACGTGTATCGTCACTCCTGCCTTACTCACCTTCATTTTTTCATGACAAGTGCTTTTGTACTAAAGTAAACTTCATTAGAATTATATTAATTTTATGGAGTAAGAAATAAAGAAATAAAATCTCAAGTTTAAAATATATATTGACTAGAATTACAAAGGTTTCTACGATAATTAAAGCTGCTTCACTATTACAAGAACCTACCTATGTTGCTTAAAAATTTATTTCTTTAACCCTGAGGCTAATAAAGTGGGAGCCACCATACCCCTACCCTATTGTGTTTCACTGATATGGACCCGCATACTAAGCTTCATTAGGCCTTGCACACCTTGGTTCATTCATAAATTTCTCTGGGTAATTTACCTTTACGACTGCAAACTTAAACATATCTTCGTGGAAAGCTGCTCCCGTATATCGGATCCTAGCTTAGTCTAGAGTAAGGTAGTAGCATAAAAGATGAGACTCCGTTTTCCGTACCTGCAGCTTCTGACGTATATTCAAAAAGGAAAGCTCAGTTACTCTGCACATCGCTTTATTGAAGAGTGCCCTGACAAGACTTCTGTTGCTATATTTTTTTTTTTTTCAAGAGTATATACCGTGTATCCTTTTTTTTGACCCAGATTTTGTTAAATTTGTGTCAATTTTCAGCAAATCTGAATGCAATTTTATCTTAGTTTGACCTGTTTATAGTTTTTCAGTTTCGATATGTGTATAGCAAATGGCATGCCAATATGTTCTAAAACGAAAAAAAAAATTTTCACTTTCATAGCCAGGGCGTATACGTAACATTTTACGTACAACGCAAGGCTTGTGAATGACCATTTTGGGAAAAAATTGTTTTATTGTTAAAGCACAATTTTTATTTTTAAAATTTATAAAAATTCAATATTAAAAAATTACATAAAAAATATTAAAATAAAAATAAATAGGAAATTTTACAAAGAGCCAAACTCAAAAGAATGACATAAGGCAAACAAAATATTTATTACACAGTAATTAAAAGAAGAAATAAAAAGGGGGACCTTGGAGCTGGCAATTTAATTAAAAATTGTATAGAAGAATTTGCCTCGATGTGCTTTAGCTTGCGATTTCGTCTAGTTTAGAGTTTTTTCTATTTCACCAGAAACCCAAGCAGCAAATAATATTTTCAGTTCAGGTCATCTCCTTCTATTTGTTTTTTTTTTTGTTTTTTTGCTCTCGCTCGTAATTTCAATTTAAATAAACTACAGCTTCTATAATAGTTCAAATTTTGAATTGAATTACCCTGAAATGGCCTTAACTCAAAATAATGCTTTCTTGTGATAAAATCTCCGGCAACTTTTCAATCGACCTTTGATCCAACCGTATATATAACGATATTGTATACTGAAATCTTATTCCATTCAGGGTATTTATTAGCTCCCACAGTATGTAAATATTCTTCCTATTCTTCTTCAATGAAACCAAACGCTCTCTACTTCCACCGGTGGGTACTACTTCAAATACTTCTGAAGTTGAAGTGTTTTCATCCATATTCTTCATTCGCTTAACTAAGTCAATTTCATTGTATAACTCGTATATCTCATTGTTCTTTCATATCGTTCACTTTCAGTCTTATTCGCTTCGCTGCTTTATCAAGTCTGGAGAAAGCCGAACAAACAGCGTAGTTATTAAGACCAATGATATCAATATCATCGGTCTGTAAATCAATTAATATAAAAATTAAATAAAAGTCGTAAACAGTTTTGACATATTGAAAGCTTTTACTTCGATGTCTTAAGATTCCGTTGCCTTGGCATAAAACTGACATCAATTTGGTAGGCAAAAACATGTAGAAAATATTCAATAACAAGAATCCTTTTTAGCAAATAACAAATGTGCTAATTTTGTTATGGTAATTAATAAATAATATTTATGTATATATGTGTATTTATTTTTTAATATCGAATATTTATTAAAAGAAAATATATAAATAAGTATTAACACTAAAAACTAAAGAATAACAATTTATGCATTTTTTAAAAATATTTTTCAAATATATTACAAGTGTTTGTTATTGCAGCCTTATTGTCGCCTCCCTCTCATTCAGATCAGCTGCTAGGATATCTAAAAAAAAAATTTTTTTTAATTTAACCTTAATTTTTTATTACGCTTAGTGCACAAAAAGGTGTGGAATACAAGTTAAAGGAATACTCATAAGTCTTATATATTTGTATTTCTTATGGAGCTTAGTACAGAACGAAAGCAAAAAAGAGGATAAAATAAAAATTCAATTCAAAAGCATGTAAAATAACAAATTTAAAGAGCAGCAAATAAACAACTGGAGGAAAATACAATAACTATGTGTAGATAACAAACTCACTTCTGTATGTAAGTATTTGTGTGATATTTTATGTATGTATGCGTATTATTTTCACTAAAGTCAATTCGGTTTATTTAACTTTTGTCCAGTATTATTTTCCATTTATATTGTCACAAGTGTGCTCTGCTATATTTTTATATGTAATCTAACATACTCCCACTACAGGTACGTATATATGTATATGTGTATGTATAAATATAAACATGTACATGTAACGTGTTGTTTACTGTCAAATACGTGTGCGAATTACCTTCCTTTTCTCTTTTTCTATGTGTATGTGTATATGTGTGTGTGTATGTGCATATATAAGTTTTCGCTTCTGCCATTTTTGCTATTGAAATTGCGTTGCTGTCAATAAAAACGCATTAAGCAATTTCTTTAAGTCTCCATGCAATTTCTGATTGGATTATGGTGTATTTATCTTTGTCTATTTTGGTAATCAAAAACAAAAAAATATTTTTTTTTTATATATTTAAGAGACATACAAGTATGTACTTATTTTTTATACCATTTGTGGATACACACAACAAACAGTTAATGATATCGATAGGTGGCAGGGGGGTGACTGAAAAATGTTCATAGAAAATGTTTGACGATTTCCAATTTTTTTTTTTTAAATTGAGTTTTTTAAATTTCGTATATTTAAAAAATAATTAAAGCTTTAATTAAAATTTATTTTATTTGTGCATACTTCATGTTAGGCTACAGCGATTTTCAAATAGAAAACAATAAATCAGATGTTTCCTGCAAGTTACCAGGTGTGTTTGTTGAAGTGTGCCGGTTTTACTAGTAGATGTCGCTAGTAATATTTATAAATTTCAATGACTTGGCATGTATGTAATTTTTTCCTATTGACATTAACCAACAAAAATACGCAAGTCACATTCCGCCAAAATAATAGCGTCATATTTGTTTACCTCAGTGAATATGTCGAGTTTCGTTCCAAGTAAATCGCATTTGCGGCATTCGTTGCTTTTCTTATTTGATCAAAAGAAGAAGGCAGCTGAAGCTCACCGGTTGCTGGTAGAAACTTATGGTGAACATGCTCCAGTGATTAGAACATGTGAGACATGGTTTCGTCATATTAAAGGTGAAGATTTCGATTTGACAGACAATGAACATCCTGGTGCAGCGAAAAAGTTCGAAGACGAGGAATTGCAGGCCTTATTGGATGTTGATCCAACCCAATCGCAACAAAAATTGGCAGAAACACTACTTGTGACTCGGGGAGCAATTTGCCAAAGTTTAAAAGCCATGGGAAAGATCCAGAAGTATGGAAAATGGGTGCTACACCAGCTGAACGATATACAAATGGAAAATCGAAAAACCGTTTGTGAAATGCTGCTTCAACGATTCGAAAGGAAATCTTTTCTACATCAAATTGTCACGGGGGACGAAAAATGGATTTATTTTGAGAACCCGAAGCGAAAAAAATTATGGCTTTCTCCTGGTGAAGCTGGCCCACCTACTGCAAGGCCAAATCGCTTTGGCCATAAGACAATGCTCTGTGTTTGGTGGGACCAGTGTGGTGTGGTGTACTACGAGCTGTTAAAACCTGGTGAAACGGTGAACACGGATCGCTACCGACAACAAATGGTCAATTTGAATCATGCGTCGATCGAAAAATGATCGGAATGGGCCCGAAGACATGGCAAAGTTATCTTGCAACATGACAACGCGCCGTCTCATACCGCTAAACTGGTGAAAGACACTTAAAAACACTTAATTGGGGCTCACAAAATCCAAATTGTACAAAAATTGAAGTTAAACGATCATCAAGTACGTCACACGTCCGATCCGATTTTCACAGGGAAATTTTGTTCAGCGATGAAGCTCACTTTTGGTTGAATGGGTACTTTAAGTAACAAAATTATCCCGTTTGGAGTGATGGTAGTCCTCAAGTCATTGTTGATACGCCGTTACATGCTCAAAAAGTCACTGTTTTGTATGCTCTGTCAGCAGAAATTTTTTTTTTATAATCTATATACATTTTCCGCAACTTAATAATTAACAATTAAAAACTAAAAACGCTGCAAGCCGGGAACCCATTTTCTAGATGATTATTTTTACTCCATTTTCAACACTGTGAGTTGTCTGTCTACTCAGCTAATTTCCGTATTATTATTATGTACAATTAGAACATTCAAGTACACATGATTTTTTTGTAAAATATTTCTATCGAAAATATGAAAATATTTCTTTGCTACTTAATGTGCATTGAAGCTTAAATATATACTCGATTGTATGTAATGTAGGCTAACACAAATGCATTAGATGCATACTTCAGCACAAATGTACGTATATACAATATGTCTGTATGTTTGTAGCGATATGATGTACTATACATAAGTATATTCCAGTTGTTGCAATGTAATCCTTTTTATATTGCAAGAAAATACTCAAACATGGAAATGCATTTTAGAATCCTATTCCGCCTTACAAATGTTCAAAACAAATGTGGGAGACAACAAATGTAGAATTGTACTTACACACACACACACACACAAACGTATTGCACTTACTCTTTGGACGCTGTGCAACGAATTGTACTGAATTTACTTGGGATTTGTGGGCTCAGCGCTTTGAGAAAGTTGGGTTAGGTTGTATTGAGTTAAGTTGCTGCGAAAATGGAATAAATTTACCAATAAAATTGCATTCATGCATAAAAGCAAGTGCAATACAAATGTACAGAAGCTGGAGTTACAAATGCAAAACATGAAAAATATTTAAAAGAAAAGTTATAAAAAGCATTTGATTTTCTTTTTTTTCTATCTTTATGTAGAAACCCTGCCTGTTTTGCCAGCCCGTAAATGAAAACATCACTTGTTCCATTTTTGTATAATACTTTTTTTTACACCGACTGCGTTCTACTGTTTTCTTTTCTAACACTATTAAATGGAATACCTAAAGATTTGGCATATTTACAAATATATTTCTTCATGTGTATATATAAACAAATGCAAATATCTACGAATTTTCCCAAATG
Source organism: Ceratitis rosa (assembly GCA_037013455.1). Lineage (NCBI taxonomy): Eukaryota > Metazoa > Arthropoda > Insecta > Diptera > Tephritidae > Ceratitis > Ceratitis rosa. The sequence continues at coordinate 14,275,135 of JAWMAG010000039.1, forward strand.
CATAAAATAAAAATGGAATTTTATAGTTTAACTCGAATTCTGTATAAACGAATTTCATTTTCAGATTGCGCTATATTCAATTTTATCTTCTGTTAAATTCATGTGCTCCCATTCACAGACAACAACACAGCAAACTTACTTACAAATGTAGATATCTACTTGTGTTTGGCGAACACAAAATATGTATTATGGGTTGAAAACTTCTCAAAATAAGTTAAATCAGTAAAGAGTTCAAATACTCAGTACGATCGTGAAAACATTCAAATGAATACTACTGCAGATTAAACAAAATTCTTAATTAATCCAATAAATTAATTTAAAAACCCATAGACGGACTTGATTAACCTTGTGAAAAATACGATTAAAAAATCCTTTGAAAACTATTTCGTATAACAATACTTAATTAAATTTATTGCATTTGATATTCTTTTATTTCGTTTTATTTTATTTTATTTTATTTTATTTTATTTTACTTTATTTTATTTTATTTTATTTTATTTTATTTTATTTTATTTTATTTTATTTTATTTTATTTTATTTTATTTTATTTTATTTTATTTTATTTTATTTTATTTTATTTTATTTTATTTCATTTTATTTTATTGTATATTATTTTATTTTATTTTATTTTATTTTATTTTATTTTATTTTATTTTATTTATTTTATTTTATTTTATTTTATTTTATTTTATTTTATTTTATTTTATTTTATTTTATTTTATTTTATTTTATTTTATTTTATTTTATTTTATTTTATTTTATTTTATTTTATTTTATTTTATTTTATTTTATTTTATTTTATTTTATTTTATTGAAGTATATTTTATTTTATTTTATTTTATTTTATTTTATTTTATTTTATTTTATTTTATTTTATTTTATTTTATTTTATTTTATTTTATTTTATTTTATTTTATTTTAGTTTATTTTATTTTATTTTATTTTATTTTATTTTATTTTATTTTATTTTTTTTATTTTATTTATTTTACGTTATTTTATTTTATTTTGGTTTAGTTTATTTTTGTTTAATTTATTTTATTTTTATTTTATTATGTTTTAATTTATTTCAATTTATGATACATTTCAAAAGTTGCCGGTTCAGCGGCACCACGGCGTATGAGCAACATTTGATACAGCGGATATTTTCCTTGTGTCAAGATTTACATTTTGTTTGTGGTTTCGGGCTGCAGACCTATGTGGTTGAGTAATAAAATAAAGTATGATAATATAAGAGGTAAGCTTATGCGTTAACTTTATAATAAAACAACAAAAATAACATCAAATATAATTGTGAGCAGGGGTATTAAATAGCAATAACTGTAAAAATAATAGCTTAACGACTCAACATGTAGATACATATATATTTAAATGTAAAAATGGTTGTTTGAGTTAGTAGATTTTGCTGGTAAGCAATTTTCGTCTCCAGCTCTCACCAACAATAACCAAGAAGCACGAAGTTACGGTTGCAGGAAAACTCAGTGGTAGTATTATCTTCACATTAGTTTTTATTCTCCAGCACAGCATGCACACTAACACACACAAAGAAGTGAGCAGCCACATTGCCAACTTTATCACCGAGTTATCTGGCATGGCTTTGGAACTGAGTTGTGAAATGCTTTCTGCCCTTTCTTTGCACTTGCTTTGCTATGCATTTTTTCTGTTTTTAACTATTTCTCTTATTTCTCTTATGTTTCAAGTAGCACTGCATACACAGTGTAGTTGTAATTTTAAGTTTTCGCTTTTCTTTTCTGCTTTTCCTCAGCTTGCTTGCTGCTTTCAACCCTTTCATCCCTGCTTGCATTAACGTTATTAAATTTTCATTTCTTTTTTAATTCTTTTCAGTATTGTTTCGACAAACTTCTTCTGCAAGCACTGAGTTTTCTTTCAACTCTTTTTTTTGTTTTTTTTTTTGTTTTTTTTTTTTGGTTTGCTCTCTATTAGTTGAGTGAAGATATGTTTTTGCAATGGGTTCGCAACTTTTTTCGATTTTTTATATTATTTTAAATTTAATTTGGAAGTAAAATATGGCACGAACTATTTGAATACTAAAAGAGGTTAGATTTCGTTGATTTTATACTGTTCGATTCCCCACAACTTATACTGGATTTAATATGAACTAACTTTTAATTAAAAAAAAAAAAAAAATAAGTTAAGAATATACTACGAAAAGGACAGAAAAATCAGAATTAAGAAGTGTCATAAATGCTTCAGCAAAGTAAATCGATCAACGAAAATTAATAATAAAAGTTGTGTCAAAGAGTGTAGCCTTAAATAGGCGAAATAGTAATGTCGACTGATGAGGTAGCAAGGCAGGGATGGAGTACATAATTCCCCTGTAGGGAGAAGATGATAATTTTTTGCCAGAATTAAGAAAGCTTACGTACCATTCTGAACTTTCCGATCAATTTATATCCTATGTAGTTTTGATAATCTTGGCTGTACTTGCTGATGAATAAACTCAAAATGATTTCTGAGCTCACAGCAGGATGGGTTTCTTAAAAAAAAATAATATTTAAATTATGGGCTAGTTCGAGGAGTACTAAATCAACCCGGAATTTACAGTGGGAAGGTAATTCCTCGCCGCTTCTAAATATAAGAGTTCTTTTTTATATGAGTGGATAGCTCCTAGCTGTCTCTTGATACCTAATATAGGGAGTAAGTTAGAATCTCACATTTTTGTGAGAAAGAAAATGTAGACCAGTATACATTCTGAATACTAAAAAATACTAGTCTTTTGTAGATGAAATTAAACCAGTGTGTTGTAAGTAGAATTATACTGGTATTTAAAGGACAAAAATATACCAGTTTGTCTTAGACTAGAATTATACTAGGATTTTTCGGTAAAATTCTGATTTTTTTTTAAATAATGATCTGTCCCAATTAAGTTTGAAATACAAAGATCGATATCTAATCAACACCTTGGAAGAGAATAATATAGCAAATTTCAAGTAAATTGAACCATAAGTAGGTTTTTTCAAATAATTCGGTCCCTAATCAACTTCCCGTGAAAGGAGTTTTTCAAAACCATCCTCAAACGTACTTTAACACACATAAAATACTTAAAAAAAATCGGTTGAACCGTTCATTTCTATTTAAATATATAAACACAAATACTAAATAGAAATGCAGTCCTTTCCATTGATTATTGGCTTAAGATAGGTGAGTAGTAAAATTTTATAGGCCCAAGCTGGAATCAATCCAACTGGTTTTTGACTAGTATGGTATGATACAGACTACACTGAGGCGAACTAGTTCTTAAATGGTATGAACTAACCAGTATATTAACTGATATATATGAACTAGTATTTAACTAGTATGAAGCTGATGTATAGACTGACAACTGACAGTTCGTAGAATATCACCGTGTAAAAACTACCAGTTAGTTACATGTAAAATAGATGGAAAAGGAAGGCTAAATTCTAGTTAACTATTAGTATTTTTACCTGCAGGGCTACCAGTCGATAGAGCGCTCGACTTTTTGATCTGTTGCAAACTTTTTATACAAGTTAAGGCGAATCTTGCGAAAATCTCGGATCTTACAACTTTGAACTCAATACTCGGAAACTGAAAACATCATTCAACTAAACTTCTTACGGCTCTTTACAACGAGATTTTGTGGAAAAGCTTTCGGAGAAATTGCTTTTTTTTATGAACCTCATAACTTAAAAACACATAACTCAAAATGTGTAATAATTCAAAATGATAGCGAAATACATGCTAAATTACACAATTATAGTACCACCAACTACATACATACCTACATGCATATGTTAATATTGTGTTCAAATTGCTGAAATTATTTTCCAGCTATAATTTATTATGCAGCAAATTGATTTTGTTTACATATATGTGTAAGACAACAAAGGCAACATTTAATTGAAAGATTGAATGCAAACGATAAACTAGATTATTCTGCCAATCAGCTTAATATAATTTCTTTCATTTTTGTATCATTTTTTTTTTTTGTTCCTTTTTTTTATAAAATCTACTAATGGAAATTTCACTAACAAAATGGCAAATTTGCGAATGCCAATATTACAACGATAAAATAATAAATTATGACGAACATTATTTTCAAGGTCATTATGGCATTACGCAACTGCACCAGCTTTAGTCTTATTGTACATTAAAAATATGTACATGCTATATGTACCATACATGCGTATGTATGTACGTGTATGTTACTATAAACCACTTTCATCACACACCACTCACCACACTCATTACAATATTTTCCAGTCATAAAATGCAATATGAACACTGTCGCTTCATTTCATCGACAGTCAATAAATTCAAGTCATAATAATAATTATTTTGCAGCTACATGTCCTCTCAAGGACGATAACAAAACAATAACAAATTAAATAAAACAGCAAAATTGACTAACCAAGGGTGCGACCAACCCACACAGGAACCACAAGAATGCCACCAACAGCCATCATCACCAGTACGAATACCATCAACAATCTTTATGAGTTGTGGAAAAACAATTTTCGTGGCAAACCAAGCGAAGACTAAGCGCCCAAAAACATTGCAAAAAGGTGTTGTTGCTCGGTTATTATTCTAACATTTATTATTGCTGTTCGTTATACATAGCACAACAATATTTGCCAAATAATGAAATTTATCATAATTTAATAACCTCCCATAGTCATATTTATGTGTGTACGAGTATAAATAAACAAACAACAAGAACACTGAACAAACTGAATAAATGTGTTAGAGGAAAATATGTATAGTGTGTTAGGAATAAATAAATTGTTTTTAATAAGCAAATGCGTTTGCCGTACAGAAAATCACACAAAATTAATGTATATATACCTATATATATATATATATATACATTTACTAATGTTCCTTTATACATATTTAGTGCCCATGTGGGTATAGGTACAGTGCAACTAATAACGCTCACGACCAGATCTTCCTCTAAAAGGGCTGGAAAATTTGCCATAAGACAATTTCTTAGGCCTCAACCCAAGATCGCAGAAAACGTATTTATAAACATGTTGTGTAACATTTTAATTTCAACGCAAAATATTTTATATTTTATCGAAATACTGAGTTTGACTGTGTGATCTTCAATGGTATCGCAAAAGGAATGTTCAGTGACCTGACAGAATCGATGCCACGGAACTACTTCAACCAAACCTAAGCCAAATAAGTGATGGTTACGTCTGTCTACGTCAATAAGTTGAAAATTAATATTTTTTTTATAAATTGGTGTGAGCTGAGTATTTCGGGATAATGTATTGATAAAAAGAATATTTAATCTATGAGAAAGAAAGCCATTATACATTATTTTCAGGAATAAACAAGTATATCTCTCAGTTTATAAGTGTGATTCGATTAATCCAGATGGCGTTAGAAGTGGATATTTTGTAGTTTACAGACAAAGGAAGAAGTATTGATCACTTAAGTCGGACCATCTGAAGGAAGCAGCCGCCCAGAAGCGCCCAGTTTCATTAGAATAACACCGGAGCTGAGAGCTTTAGACTTTATACCTATATACCCAGAGGAAAAAGTCTAAGGGTGTGATATCACACGATCTTGGTCGGCACAAAACATGAAATCATCTGCTCACCGAAGAGTTATCTCAATAAATCCATTGATTGTTGAGATGTGTGTGAAGTGTCACCGTTTTGTTGAAACCAAATGGCACCATGATCACGAGCGTCAATTTCAGGCATCAAATACGATCGTCATTGACGGTTACGTTCCCACCGTTATCATTTAAAGAAATATAGACCGATAATTCCACCGGCTCACAAACCATATCAGACCGTGGGTTTTTGTGAATGAGATGGCAGCTCTTGGATCTCTTGAATGTTGGATCTCAAGATGGGTGATGGACGATTATGTGGACCTTAAGTTGAGCGAAACGCGCGAGGGATTTTCTTTACAGAACATGAATTTTCGTAATAAAGTTGAATAATTTTTAAATCTTGTTTGGATGTAAGTCTTTCCATGATGAAAGTTTATAACTAGTCCAGGAATTAAATTTTTATGCTGTGCACACATTAATGTATTTGTACGTATTCGCGTGTGGGAGCGTGCAAGGACATTACTTCAAGCGTGCAAGTGTACACTTGTAGGTGGGTACTGTAGTATACCATAAACAGCTAAGTATATACATACATACATACGAGTACTAAGGCACAGCTAAAGCACATGCTCTTAACGTCAGCGGGCACATTGCTTTGCTATTGCCTTGATCTTTGGTAAACATTTTGACCATTTGCATAGGACCTGGAGAGTGCATAGTGTCCCTGTTGGAATGCCACTTTTGTTTACTGGCAACGGCAGCAGTTTAATCCATTAACTGTGTTACTCTTGGATGTAATATAATTTATAATTAGTTAATTTTTTGCATATAAAATATTCGAAGTATTTTCTTTAATTTGGTCTAAGGGCTCATTGTAATAATACTATTTTTAACGACTTCTCTCGATACCACATACGTGTAGTACTTCTCTGATAAGCGTTGCGAGATCGTTTAAGCTCTCGGAGAGAACATCATAGCATTCAAAATAGTTGATCTGCCTGGTCATGTCGCACGTGGTTTCATCAAGGCATCTGCTAATGACCTTTCTAGTGAAAGTCGGTTTTACCATATAAAGATTTTACCGTGAACAGAGGTACATCCTTATCGTTTGTTCTATTTGAATAATACCAGCAAGCACTGGAATCTGTATCAGATCACTTAACATGATGGCTATGCAGTTTCCTTTGAACCAGGTATTAATGTCTGTAGACAATAACATAACGAGCTATGAAATCACAGACGAGCATGCATGGAAAGGAACTTCCTTTCCACATTTGCCAACATGAAAGAGTTTGAATCTCCCGCTATCCAGTTGTAAGCTCAATGTAGAAGAGATATTCACCAAAGATGCTGACCCAAGGTGGTGAGTTCTCAGTGTGTGATGTGAAAAGGAAAATATGGCCAGAATGGTATAGAAGAAAATCACGTGACCTTTTCGAACTAAACAGATAGGATATTACCGCAGTTCTAGGTCTTCTTACAGGACATATTCTATTGAGCAGACACGCAAAGAAAATTGGCAAGTAATATTCTTGAGTCTATATTGTAGTCTATACAGACGGTATTGACAATTTTTTTGAACAGCTTGTGACTATTTAATTGTTTTTTTTTATTTAACAGTTGTATGCTGTCACTTTTGACTTGTCTTAGAAAAGAGTAATCGTTATTTTGGTTTATATTTGCTTGTTTGGCGTCAATATTAATCGCATAGAGACCACAAAAGAACATTTTCGCCATATTTTAATTTATCATTTCCTGCTAAAAAGTTGTATAATTTGTATGATAAGGCTTTAAAGTAAACACAGTGTGGAAATTGGATTGCCAAATTTCATTCGGGTAATTTTTCATTCAAAGATTAGCCACGTACAGCTCGGCCAAGTGAAGTTGATGATGACGATATCAAGGCCTTAATCGAATCGGCTCGTCCATGTAATTGAGCACGAGATTGGAGAGAAGTTAAGTATACTAAACACAACCGTTCATAATCATATAGAACGTCTTGGACTGGTAAAAAAACTTGATATTTGGGTACCACATAAATTGAAAGAAATTCATTTAACAAGAAGCTTCAACGCTTGAGATATGCATCTTAAACTCAATGCATATAATCCGTTTTTTGAAGCAAATCATAACTGAAGATAAAAAATGAATTGTTTACAATAACGTTAATCGAAAACGATCATGGTCCAAGCGTGATGAAGCGCCAAAAGCCACTACAAAGACTGATTTTCACCAAAAGAAGCTTATGCTGTCAGTTTGGTGGGATTGGAAAGGTGTGGTATATATTGAGCTGCTCCCAAGGAAACAAACGATTAATTCGGTTATCAGACTAAGAACAATTGCACAAAATGTATACATCCATCAACGAGAAGCAGACAGAATTGGTCGCCAAAAACTGAGAAAGTTCGGCTGGAAACTGTTGACGCATCCATCATATAGCCTTGCACCGTCAGATTACCATATATTTCAATCTTTGTAGAATTCATTAAATGGTAATACTTTCAAAAATGACGAGGTTATAAAATCACACTTGGTTCAGTTGTTTGCAGATAAAGGCGGGCAGTTTTATGAGCGTGGAATAATGATAATACAGGAAGGAAGGCGAAAGGTCACCCAACAAAATGGAATTACATAATTGATTAAAGTTCACTATAAAATTTAAAAATATGTATTTACTTTTTTTTTAAATCGTGGGTTTCTTTTGGGGCTACCCAATAGTTAACAAGTAGTATCTTTTTAAACATGTAGATGAACCTTTTGAACAAGCTTGTTAAATTACAAGCCATGGTATGCACTAGATTTTGATAGAGAGTAAGTTCTGTGTCTTTTAGTTGGGAATATAAATAAACATTTCGGCTTCGTTGAATATACATTACTCCTTACACTTCCGTTTCCCATTTTGTGCACGATGTTTTGAAATAAATTACTTAGTGTTTGGAAGTGTTTTCCAGCCGATGTCGGCATATTACAGTCATAATAGGAATAAATAGAGCTCCTCGTTGAAAGCTCTTGTGATTCGCAATATTTGTGAGATTTTTTATTTTAGATGCTTTTTCCGGTCATTGTTCTATTGGATTATTTAATTTTATTGAGGTCACCTAGATCGTATACTCGTTAAAATTATAAATATCAGAAAGGTTAGCCAAGTTAAAATACAAAATAATAATAAATAATAATATGATTAGTAAGATCTTTTTCTTCCAACTTACTACAAAATTTATAAAATCCCAGCCTTTTAAAATCGAAATTTTTGCTCTTTTTTTAAACTTAAAAGTTTTAATTAATAAATTTTTTATTAATACTAAAATATACACTTTCATAATGGCCTACATTAAGTTGTTTAAAATCAAGTTAAGATGTTGCCAAAAGTCAATGAGTAGATGAACCTTTCTGAAGGATATCACAGTAGCGTTTGTTATCGATATTCGAACTACATATTATTTTTTCCAGTTTAGGCCAAACCAAGGCAAAATTCATAGTAAAATTTTAAGTTAAGTTTCAAAAAATAAAAACTAATACAAAAAGTCATGCAGGCAAAGGTAGACTTAAGCATTAAAATTTAATTCTAAAAATAATGATAATATTATATTTAAGTTAATATATATATCTTTTATCTTCAACGCCAAATTCAAAGAGAAAAAAGTTCAATTCAAATTTTTCCAACAGGTTTGCTGACGAAGAAAGTACGAGTATTGGTCAACAATATCCACAATAGGTATATGTAGTGTCGCCACCATTGAGGGGTACGCCAGAGGCATGCGATACTTTCAGTTTACTGGTCACGCTGGGCAATCAATGTATACCGCCAGTGTACGCTACATCGTCACGGGTCACAGCGACAAGCTATAGAAATTTTATCCTTTGACCGCAACGTTTGCTAACCTCAACCATAAAATGGATAAATAGCCTCAGCTCGCTGAGTTGTGGCACATTGAATTGCAGCTGAGCAGGATGAACTGGCATTGGTTGGCGGTTGGAGGGCGAGTGCGAGTGCAAGTTCGAGGGAAAGATATGAATGAATGAGTTGGTAATAAAATGGCGTGTAGTGGCTAGGCAGAGTGTGCAAAAACAAATAGCCTAGCTGTTCGATGTTGGGTGTTTATGTGTATGTACATATATATGTGTTTTTATGTGTTCATGTACACCTATTATGAGTATGTGTAGGTTCAATCAATTCATCACTTAAAAAGCGACAGGCTTGTGAAAGGTCATACTCTCGCAAATATCTACAGTTATGTACATATGTATCTGTATAGGTATATGTATGTAAGCATCTTTCTGAACGTATTGTTATAGCTACTTACATATGTATGTTTACTTCAATGCATATATTATACCTATATATACATAAGCTTGTGCTTTATACACTAAATGTATGTATGTAATTCATAAGCGCGATAGTGACCATAACGCGCATTGAGCATAACGGTAATGTGGAAAGTAATGACAAGCAAGGCAGCGGAACATGCCATTGATAGTAACACCATTGCCATTGCTACTCCTACTGCTGTTGCTGTTGCTATTGATTGTGCTGCTGTTCTCGCTGTTGCTATTGTTGCTTGGGCTGCCTGCCGCCTACACCGTCTGGCTTGGGGTTAAAAATAATTGTCTTCCATTAGCCAATTTACAAACAAAAGGATGTTAGTACCGTTGCGGTTTACGCCATTAGTCACAGACTATATATATATACCTATATATATATGTATATACTCGTATATGCATTTATGTATGGTATATGTATGTGACGACACATGCGTTGTTTATAGTATGTAACGTGGATGTTTATATATTTGATGGCTAATATGCCCGTATAAATTTGAAGAATACTTAGTTACTAAGCCCTATGAGAATCCATACATTCATACCTACACCATTAAGTATAGCTGGGGAGTAACAAAAGTTCAGTAAGTTGGACAGAAAAAAAATTATTTTTACATTTATTCATAATTTTTTACCTTTTTTATCTTCTCTACATAATCGCTATTGATTTCAGTGTATTTCTTAAGCATATAGATCCACTTCTGCAAACAGTCTTCAACAGTCTTCATGCTTTTTAAGCTTATGAAGTTCAGCATTAACCGCATTAATTATCTCCTCGTTGCTATTAAAAACTTTTCCTCTTAAATTTTTTTGAATTTTTGGAAATAACCAGAAATCACAAGGTGCTATATCCGGTGAACATGGTGCTGGACGTATTTCTTCGATCCAAGAGATCGTTATTTCAGCAGTGTGGGAAGGCGTGTTGTCATGTTGTAAGAGGTAGCGCCGCAATTCCTCGTTCTTCCTGCTTTCCAAAAAATTTTTGAAAACTTTTGCTAAGCACTCTTCGATGTACCATTTTGCAGTTACCGTCTGATCCTTTTCCAGTGGAATAGCAGCCAAAATTTTAGATTTAACAAAACCAAATTGAAAGTCACCAACTGACCAAGCTTACCGTTTTCAGAAACTCTCCCGCCTGTTACAAACCATATCGAATGAATCCTCTTCTAGCATGAATAGAAGCTAGCTTTAGGTGACTACATTTTGTGCTGGTGGCTTATTTGAAGGACATTCAGCAGTTTTTGGTTGCACGTCCCCTGCTTTTACGTGTAGTTTTCCCCGTTTTTTCTGGTCAGTCCAATTCACATCTCGGTCTCGCTTTCACTGGTTTTAAAAGTTTAATTTTCTGGGTACTCCTTTCTGCCTCCTGATTGATTTTAAAGGTGTATGGATAGATTGATGAGTATAGCCTTATCCTTTCTCCGTCGACTGTCATACGTAAAGTATCTTCTAATCCCGTGTACGTACATATATATCCGGGTTTCACGTTGAAAAATATGCGAAGTCTATGCAGCGATGAATTCCGCCCACGAAGAGACAGCAGCTACGCCAGCTAGAGTATGTCATTCGGTTGGATGAAGACAATCCAGTTCTGTAAGTATTCGATACAATATCCCCCGGTGAAAATATATTAGAGAAGGAGGAAAATCTCTACTTCCTGTTGGAAGGATCAGATGGAGAAGAGGTTGCCCTTACTTTGTGCCTCTAGTTGGCGTCGAACAGCTAAAAGAAGAAGCAACTGGCACAGCTGTTGCTGCGCAAAGGTATATCGAAGCGATGAGAAAGTTGTGTCTGCCATCACCAGTGTATTTTATAAAAAATCGTCTGCCAACGGAACATCGGTTTTTATTTGACTCATTCCTAAAGGAAAAAATTTATCAAGTGAATTTGGCGTCAGCATTTTAAAGTATTTTCTTTCAGATTTTGGTTTAGAGGGTGTGTACCTCAGAGCACTCTGTTTTGGATTGTAATGGGGTATAGTCAAGCTTCTGGTTGTGCAGTTACTGTCGCGGAGCTATACTCAATTCCTACCCTTGCATCCACGTCGCGCACCTTAACAACGTGAGCAACACTTTCGCAAGGTGCAGTAAAAAACCCACGTAGAGCCTTTGGCCATGGCTAATGAGAGATGAAGCTTCAGTGGAACCACTCCGACATATTGGGTTTAAAAATTCGCTGAAGTCTAATTGCAGCATCTGTCCACCAAGTTGCGGTTGCGAGCGGATGTCGGTCTTGCTGCAAGCGGCTCGCTATATAAATGTGTAAAAATTTTAAACTTACTCGTCTAGCGAGGTTGTGCGCTGGGTTTAAGACGCTCCAAGGACAGTGGCCGTATCAAGGTGTGCAAATTGGGTGTCGAATTCTTGGTAGGCAGGAGACACCCCGGATGAACGATCTTTATCAAAGCAAAAATTTGTAATACCTCGCTGATTTGTGCGCACGTTCCAATGGAAGAAAAGGACGATGTGACCAAGAATACATTTTACGAACGCCTGAGCGGACAAGGAGGGTATCTTCATTACAACTGTGGGAATATTTGGCATTCATAACGAAACATTCCCAAATGGGTTGAGACTGATCGACTTCGTCAGGTAACGAAATGTGGGCGCATAGATTCCACCAAAGGAAAATTCATCAAACTATTTGGCTGTCTCAAGATCGAAAAATTCTTTGCCCGTTCGATCACCTTATGTTGGACAGACGACATGTCTTCAGTGTTCTAGAGAGTGAGTACACTCTGAGCACCCAACATGGACTCGGACCACTACCTCGTAGTGGCACCACTTCTGTCAAGAGAGTAGATTTGATATTTTTCTTTTTATAAATCTTAAGCATGTGGCTACCTTAAAGAGAATATATTTTTTCACTCCCTATAAACGAAATAAAATGAGGCACATTTGTAGGCTCAAATACTCGTCAAAAATGGTGACTCCACAGTGAAAGTGTGACCAAAGTTATTAAATGAAGCATAGGTTATTTATAAAAGCCAAGTGAGTTTACAAACACATATTCGTACATATAAATAAATAGTAAATAATAATAGGATTACATAAAATATTAAAAACATATTTATACAAACCTGGCCTTACTAACATCCAACAACATGTGTGCAAACGCAAATGCATATATATATATATATATGTGTGTGTGTGTGACCTTCTGTAGGTGAGTATGCATAAATTCCGCATGACTTGCGTTAGTTGAGCACATAATAAATCATAGCGTCACGACAAACTTACGGGCAATCATTGTACATATATATACATATATGTTATAACGGTATTTTCTAGCTGACGTACAACATTACGCTGACTTGCATGAATGTGTGTTTGTGAACTGGATCTTTGTTAACCCTAAAGATTTGTACAATGTTTACTGTCTAGACTTTAAGCAGTTTGGTTGGCATACTTATGTATATACATATATACATAGTACTCATGTGCACGTGTGTGGGCGAAAGTATATGTGGTAAAGGATATGCTATTGATATGATTGAATTAATGATCGGTTGATTGAATAGTTGTGTTTGCATAGCAAATAAACCCTTTGCACGATGTGTGGCTGTTTTATGACTTAATATGCGGTGGCTCTTTAAGCTTCAATAAAAAAGCTTGGAAATATTTTTTTTTAATAGAAAACCGTAAGAATTTCCTTAAGCGGCTCATAACTAAACTTTTAAAAAATCGATCGGGTACAATAAATCATTTTCATTAGGTTCTATTTGGCTCATAGTGAGCATTCTGATGCGGCAACCAGAGAGCACAGGTTGTCACGTCGTAGCATACGTCGACGATTTTGCCTTAACAGCGACAGGCAAGTCTCCGCAAATTTTAACTGATTTACTCCAAAATGTCCTAAACAAAGCAGGAAGCTAGTACAGGGTATGTGGGCTACATATCAATCCAGTGTAATCCGAAATGGTTTTTATCATAAGGAGTTATACGCCATTTCCTTCTAAGTCACCCAAGCTAAAAAGCAGGGAGATCACTCGGTGGAAAGGTCGAGGAAAGCTATCACAGCACTCGAAAAAACGCTTTCAGGAGCAGACTGTGTAGAGTTCAGCGGTCGGCAACTATTCTAATTACGGGTTCTCTATCATTTACTCTATCAAAAACCCTAGAAACTCTTTTAAATCTTCTTTCTATGGATTTGTACGGCAAACGTTATTAGATTGGACGCATTTATTGTTTTGATAATTTCTTTTCCACAAAAATCCCGCCCAGGAATGCAAAGGAATATGCAAAAACTCCGGATCACAGTGACACAACCATCTTCCGGGAGACTCTCAATTCAGCGAAAAGGTAAGTTGTGGAATTCACTAAACAAAACGCTCTCAACCAGTTTTCATTCGAGGCTAACATACTACTGATGCGTCTTTAAAGAAGAACTTATTGCAATCACAGAAGCCACAGAATAGTTGCTGGGATTCCTGGTTACAGTGCGATCAATCAGTATATACTCAGTTAGTCAAGCTGCCATCAAATCTCTTCAATGTAATTACATCACATCAAAAGTGGGCTTGAAATGCAAAAAACACTTTAAACAAGCTCTCAGGTAGATGTGAAAACCAGCCGTTGTGTGGGTGCCCGAACATAGGTACATCCCAAGCAACTGTATGGCCGATGAGCTAGCAAGAGAAGGTATCACTCTAACTATAATAAACTCTGCGCATGTCGTGGATGTATCCTTGTCTATTGCAAAGCTGAAATTATAGGTGTATTTCAGCAAAGCAGTCAATACCAGACGACTTAGCGAAGAAGCCTGCAACACGAATAGACAACTTTGGCCTGTGCTGGACGTTAAAAGATCAACCGATCTAATCTTCCTAGACCATTATACCATTAGTTCAACAACAGGCATACTAACTAGACACTGTTTAATGGGACTTCATTATACGAAAATTGGATACGTTATCAATAATTTATGTCGTATCCACCGGAACGAAGAAGAAGCAGAATCTGACGAACACTAGTCTGTGACTGTCTAGCCCTTTGAGAATATTGTTGAGAAAGTATTGTCAAAGCAGAAAACCTCTTCCGAAAATGGTGATGAGTTCAATATTCAGGCATGCCCTGTGTAGTTTCTTCAAGGCTCAATCACATTTAGCCTTACGGCGTTGCAGCTTCTCTGTAATTTCCCATACAGGTCTGTCCGAAGAAAATTAGAGAGTGCTCTTGTAGCGAGTTCAGACGTTGTCCCCTGTACTTTGTTCAACTTGCACTTGTACGATGCTTTGTCCAGTATCGGCCACCAGACCGTGACTCCATAAACTAATGTGAGTATTACTACCACTCCGCATAACCAATGACCTATATGCGGTCTTAATCCCCATCTTTTACCTATTGCTGACTTGCATGCGTGGAGCGCGATCATAGCTCGGTTTCTCTTTCCAACCGTATTTCAGTTCCAGGTGAGCGCGCTATCTAAGATTATAACTATGTATTTGACCTCTATAGTAAGAGTGATCTCGATACCTTTTAGTGTTGGCGGCTTGACAACACGTAGTTTGTGCCTTCAGGCGAAAAGCGCGGTGCAGGTATTTAAGAGATTCACATCCAAACCACACTCTCTGCATCAATTGCGTAATGGAAAGTGAACTCTACCTGGCGGGGTGTGTTAGTCTATGTATCAGCATCATATTAGATAAATACTAGTTCATTCTACCACAAAGAAGGGCTGAGTGCATGAACAGATTGAAAGGAAATTGTTCATTATGAGCTCTTACAGCCTGCAATCGATCAATGCTGCGCAATTCTTTTTATTAGGTATAAAAAACATTTAAGTAATAGTTTAGCAACTGGCAATGGCTTAACAAATTAAACAATTCAACATTTTTGCTTTATTCACCACACTCGAGGTAAAATCTTCAAAATACTATATTTTCATTTGCCCAAAGGCGCACTGGATACGCGAGAAAATATAAAGAGAAACAAATAAAATTAAAAAAATATAGCAGCGCATTCGATTTTTATGTCAAAACTTTTACCAATATTTATTGTAAATATTTATAACACTACTCGCGCATACATACACGTACAGAAATACGTACAGACAACACATTAACTACACCCAAAAGTCTATTTTATGCTAATGGCTTTGTTATTGTATATAAACATTTAAATTGCTTAATGCCACCATTTGGGATTTCACATTCATGCATAGATACCATACATACAAACATACATACACACACACACACACACACACCACATGCTTGCTGACTAATGGGCGCCACCAAATCAACTACGGACGAATTGCTATCAGAGCTTCGGTAGTTTGGAAATTGACAATGACGCGTGTTTACCATTCAAAAACTTTTCACACGCACACACATACGTGTGTATAATTATTTATATATATTTATCTACATATAGCTTCATCTTTATAAGTACAATACATACAAAGTATAATTTCAACAATGAATGGCACAGACAACTGGCGAATAAGTTCAATAAACTTAAATGTAGCTTTTAATATTAGTGTAGGGAAAAAAATGAATGAAGTGATAAATAACATTTGTAGTAAATAGTATACCTATATATATATTTATGGATATGTATAATACATATATACTATATAACAAAAATAAATACGTGACGTATGTAAATATAAATGAAACACAAATTCATAAAAGCCTACTTCTATCACATTTATGTATGTGTGAGTGTAAGTTATATTTTTGTTGTAATTGTATTTGTACTGAAATTTCGTGAATAAAAGCACTTCTTGTAAAGGGGTATCATTTTTTTTAAATACAAATAGTGATATACACATATACGCCACCCACAATATATCGAACTGTACTGTGGGTCAGACGCTTATCAGAACAGCTAAATGTCACGACAACCAATAGAACTCTTTTAGTGAAAATTCCCACAAAAGAATTTTCGAAGTATTCAAATTATGAGCAAAATGAAATGAATGTTTACCAAAAATGAAAAGTAAGTACGTATACCTCCTGCTGGCTATTTAAATGCATATGTGGTGAAAATTGGATGAATGCCCACATGCCTATGCCGTGGATATTCTATGGATGTGTAATTTTTTTTTTTTTTTTTTTTTTTTTTGATTGAATAAATACATATATGAAAAGGAAGAGTGACGCTAGTTACTACGCTAGTAACACAAAAACGACTGGAGCGATTTCCATGATTCACATCAATTCGTATTAGTTTGCGGCTGAACTCCTTCACGAACTTGTGTTGTGGGTTTTCCTAGTTTACAAACAAAAGAAGGGACCTACAGCTTATTCTGAGCCTACTCCGAATTGCTGATGATTTTTTGATGAATTTTTAGGAAGAGCATTTTCTTTCATATCAATAAAACACTTCAAGTGCTTGATTTTCCCTGCGAAGAGGAACCATTCGATTAAAAAAATTTATTTTCTCTTATTTGCGAAAATTTCCAGAACCAGTACTTGAGCATAGGCTTTCCAAATATTAGCCGAGTTCTAGACACTTGGATATTACGGCTGCCCATATATGTAAAACTATATAAGAATTATTCATTTTAATAGGAGTAAATTTAATTTATTTATTAATCTCAATTTATTTATTCCGTTAAGTGGAACAGTGATCAATTTATAAAAAGGAAATGTTTTCTATGCTTTTGAAATGTAAGGGTAGCTTTTTGCTTTGATTAATATGCAGGAATTTGTTATTTAAATTAATTTTCTATAACTTTTTGGATGTTTTTCCGACACCAGGATTTGAACCCGAGCCTTCCGAATAGCAGTACGCAATGCTAACCACTCGGCTACCGCGACCGCTGAGCAAATATATAGGAGATAAAAAATCGCACAAATAAATCAGCTCAACTGCGAACTCAAATCTATGCAAGGCTACAGTGGCTATATAAAACTACATAGTATCTTGTTAGAACTTCAACAATTAATACCAATATTTCAGCGAACTTAATAACAGCGTCGTACCTTTTTCAACTGAGTTCAGTTGCTGCGCCTGCTATTCATTACCAGCGTTAAGATATCACTGTGATGCTCTTGGCAACACCTTTTCAAGCGATTGAGCCATTTCGTGTGCCTTATAAAAGCAGCGAGATTGCCAACTTTTTCTGAAGCTAGTTCAGCAAGATAGTCGAAGAAGAGTTTCCCGAGGAATATGTATCGCGCAAATGTCAAGACCGTGACAGAAGTAGTACTCAACAGACTCTTCTTCGTCCAAACATCTGCCGCCCCGTGAAGCACCATTAAACAGTGGTCTGTTATTATTCCTGTCGTTATGGAGAACTGGTCTAGAAAAAGAAGATGCTCTGATTTTTTCACATCCAACTTTGGTCATAGCTGTCTGGTCACACTTGATCTCATTTAGGCATCTGGCGTCTGTTTCTTTAACAAAAACTTAATTGACTTAATCTATATTTTGTCGTAGACAAAGGTCTTATTGTGGTTAGAAGACTTCCTTCTATCGCAAGTTCGCTTTGCCATGCAATTACCTGGGATCTCACTGTGTCTGGGTATCCAGAACACGGTGATTGCTTCTACATTTTATAGCCACCTTTGAAGTGGTACTGTTGCATGGTAGAGATATAATGGCAGCTTGATTGTCGGAATATATATATTAATTTTCCAGCTGCTGTAGATTTGAGCTACCATAATTGCAAAGAATTCTGATTGAAAAGCGTTGCAGTGATCTGGTAGTCTCATACTCACATTTATAGAGAGCATTGCAGAGTTGGTTCCACAACCCGTTTTTCCAAAGAGCTTTGAGCCGTCTGATGGCTATGGCTCTCCGATAGAAGATAGGAATTTTGTCGAGTGAAGACCAACATAGTGGTCGAGTGGTCTAACTACATCTTTTTTTAACGCCGTTTTGCAAGCGTAAAGTGCAGTTATAGTCTTCATTAATACTTCTGCTGTGTTCCGGCTCCTGCTAGGTTTGCTATCTTAGATTATCCCGAGATATTTGACTTCGGTAGGGAGGGTGATCTACATGCCCTTTAGTTTAGATGGCTGTGGACACACCAAAAACCAGCGCATGAAAGACAACCTTTGTGAAATTGTGTGTAATGTATTAGCCGAGTCAATTTTGAACCGAAGGATTGTTCTAAAATTCCTTTAATTCTTCACAGGAGTTTTATTTAATGTTTTTCTCTCAAACAAAATTTCTCAGTCACACTTTCAATTCTATATACCTTACCTTACCTTAATTAATTTTGTACACGAATTTGAGACTCAAAATAAAATATATGTTTCACAATGACTGAAAAATTTAATCCCAAATTCATACGAGCGAAAGAGATCAAAATTCCCTGACTGCGCCACTAATATTATATTTCTATTGAATTTTTATCATTTTTTATGCAAATATCACCATTTGTGTTAGTCATCGAGCCCATAGTACATCAACTGGAGAAGTGGAACGGATTGAACAAGTTTAAAATCAATTGAAACAGCTCAATTCAACAGCTTTCAAAAGCAGCCTCATGACGAGAAAGTATGAATTTACATAAGCGCCTCACCAGCTCGGTTGCCATATGAAGCATTATAACTTTTGAA
The DNA here is from genome assembly GCA_037013455.1 of Ceratitis rosa. Classification (NCBI taxonomy): domain Eukaryota; kingdom Metazoa; phylum Arthropoda; class Insecta; order Diptera; family Tephritidae; genus Ceratitis; species Ceratitis rosa. The sequence goes on from JAWMAG010000039.1 coordinate 14,294,515, forward strand.
AATATTTTACACGCATGAGCGCTTTACAGCTGTCAAAGTGGCCCTACTGGGACACCAGCAACTCAGCAGTTCAACGGAATTTGTTTGCGGCTGGTCTATCTGTATGGTTGATTGTAGGCGCCAGTGAATGTTGGTGTTGCAAATCCGTTTGAGTGTAACGCGACTTTCTGTTGCACTGCTACTGTTTATCGCCCCTTCCCCACCCACCCACATCAATTATTTTTGGCTCACACTCACACACTGCCTCTCATTTTTCGTCTCTCTGTGTGTGTGTGTGTTCGCGTTTGTGTGTGCGTGTGCGTATTTTTCGTATTTTATTTTTGAAGTCGCGTACTTTGAACTTTTCTGATATGTGAAATATTTAAGCCATGATGGATGACTCGAAGTATATGATGAATGTGCTGGCGCTCTGCTTCATTTTCCCCAACAGTTTTTACTACTGATGAATTGTTTTTGCCACATAACTTTTGGTAACAAAAAAAAAAC